>LBNU01039491.1:26275-41917 GCA_014162995.1 Artemisia annua
CCAGTGAATCCACGACAACAAGCCAAAAACAGGACACCTGTGTGCGTGCTCCCCGGAGAGGACACGAGAGAGTAAAGCGCGGCAACCCCCGTGCCAGCACTAGCCGCGGGACGGTCAAAAGATCTGGCAACCATGAGAGAACCTGTGCAAAAGATGAATCCCGCTCTCTGGGTATTCTTAGAAATGAAATTTTGACTTTTGCAATTTTTATACTAGTTGACTAATTTGAGATTACAGTGATCCTAGGTGACAAAATAAGTTATACTAAGCTAAAATGAGACTAATGTAAGCAACTTAAGCAAGTTTTATCCCTAAAACAAGATTATGCTACTCTAATTTCCTAACTGTGAAACTGCTATATAATTTAAAGGTTTATCCTGACTTTTTGCTTGAAAATAACTAAGGTAAAAGCTTGGCTTTGCTATATTAGGCCTAAGGGATATGTCTAAGCAATCCTTAACCAATAACAACCACAATTCCACAGATTCATAAGCAGTTCCAAACACCCTTTAAACTATTCAATTACACTACAACTAACTGTATCAACCTTCAATCCACCTAAACATTTATCACATTGAGTTTAGAACATCTAAATAAGCATAAAAACAAGGAACGAACACATAGAAACACAATAAGAAATAAATAAGCTGTAACATTATTTTGGGAAATTTTTTAAATAAGGACTGAATTGAAATTAAAATAAGAGTGAATTACATTGCTGTGAAATTAAAATAAACTAAAAATACAAAGTACCTTAAAAATTTAAGCTAAATAAAACCTGCTTCTTTTGGCTACAAATGACTAACTATTTATACTCAAATAGAAACTATGGCTTCTTCTCTTTCTTGTGCTTGTTTTGTGAGAGTATTTAGCACAAAAGTGTTCCTTGTACTTTCTTCAATGAATCCCAGCAGTTGGATTGAAAAATGAATGATCCCAGCCCTTAAACCAATTTTGGCGCCAAAAAATTGTGAAGGATTGCTGACCTGGCTTGGGTGTTAGGTACGGGTTTGTGAGGAGTGGGGATGTAGTGGGATTGGAAGCTGTGATGGGGGCTTTTGAGGTGGGGTGATGGAGTGTAGCAGTGGAGGTAATAGAGATGGTGGTTTATACATAGGGTAAAGGAGGGAATGGGGAAGACAGGGTGTTTGTTTGACCATTTGTTTGACCTGGGGAGTTATAAAAAACGTGGGGTGAGTTTTTTTTTTATATGTTGGGCTGAGTGTGTGATGGGCCTGGTGGAGTGTTTGTGGATTGGGTTTAAATAAGAAAAGGGTGTATTAGGTTTATTAGGATCCGTTTGGTTTATTCAACAAGTAGCACAAGGACCTATTTTGTAAATTCCCAAAACTGAAGGGGTCAAATCTGTCAACTTTCCAAAATTCACTCCAAGGGCCATACTTGCTAACCTTCGATTTCCCAAGGGCCTTTAATGGTTAGTCTCCAAAATAAAATATCCGAGGACCAAAATTGCCAATTTTGCAAACTTGAGGGACTGAATTGCAAATTCTTCAAAATCGCACTCTGAGGATCAAATTTGTCATGTGATGATTCTAGGAGAGTGATTGTTGACATTTTCTTCATAAAAACTCTCCAGGGACCATTTCTGACATTTGCTAAAAGTTCAGGGACCAGTTTTGACATTTCTGCATACTTTGCTCGTTTTCGTCTGTTTTTAATCCTTTGTACCTGAAATACACAAAAACACACTCCAAGGATATTTGTGATGTCATTTGATCGTTTTTAAGTGTTTTTGGTTGTTTTGACTCGGAAAATGGACGAAAAGATATGTGTAAAACGACACATTTCACTCACCTGTCAAAACAGGTATTGGTGGAGATTCTAAAAGACAAATCCATCTCGGAGATGGAAGTATCCACGGTGATAGAGGAGCAAGGCCCTACGTGGATGACCCCTATCATGGACTTCATAAGCAAAGGCATACTGCCCCAAGAGCAGAAGGAGGCTCGACGCATACGGCGCATGGCGCAGCGTTTCGAGCTAAGAGATGGCGTCTTATACAAGAGCTCATTCTTACAACCATGGCTTAGGTGCGTTGGACCTCTTCAGGCAGATTACGTACTCCGAGAGATCCACGCCGGTTCATGCAGTATGCACTCAGGAACACGATCTGTTGTAGCACGAGCCTTGCGGTCAGGATACTACTGGCCTACAACGCATCGTGATGCGCGTGATATGATAAGGAAGTGTAGCGACTGCCAAGTACACAGACCTATCCCACGCCAACCACAACAAGAGTTAACCCCCATTACTTCGCCATGGCCATTGTACAAGTGGGGTATCGACATCGCTGGCCCCTTTCCTGTTGCAGCAGGAGGATTGAAATTCCTTATTGTGGCAATAGATTACTTCACTAAGTGGATTGAGGCAAAAGCAGTAACAACAATAACAGGTAATCAAGTAAAACGATTCGTTTGGGACAACATAGTATGCCGCCTTGGATTACCTGGGGAGATCATCTCAGATAATGGAAAACAATTCCGTGATAACCCATTCAAAGACTGGTGCGCACAGCTAAACATAATGGTATGTGCTTATTCACATACCTTTTATTCACCATTATTAGACTATTTTAGACAAAAAACTAACGTTCAAAGCCAAAGATATCGCGTTTTTGTGTTTATGACTGTGCAGGTATGGATGTTGCTAAAACATCACAAAAAGCAACCTAAAAGCCCAAAAAGAGCAGGAGATGTGGAAAAGAGTTTGAAAGAGAAGCAAAAGAAGAAATCTACTCATGAAAAGCCCGTGAAGATGAATTATTTCTCAAAGGCTCAAGAAAGTACAAGAGACACTTAATCAAAGCTCATTGATGATTATGAAGCTATAACTTTCTAAATCCGAGCAAGTGATCACTTTTACATTATTGAAGATCTTTGGAAAGCTCGTCAACTCATCACCTCAAAGTTACAAGGACTATAGTCGTGTTTTAGAAAGTTAAGATAGTGTCGTATCTCTAGTTTATGCTTTGTATGAACAAAATTATAAAGACTAAGGGGCTAAGTGCAAAATGTAAAACAAGGGATTAGTCACCTAGACTCCCTTAAATACCACCCCATGGCCTCATTTTAGTCTTGGTTAGTTTTTAGTTTTTCATAGAATTTAGTTTATTTTCATGTTGTAGTGTAAGATTTTTATTATGCAAGCTTTTTTTTTCATGTCCAAGTCTTTTACTTTGCTTATTTCCTAGCTTATTTGCATCTTCTTTTCATCTTATTCAAGCTTCTTACTTCTATCTTGATTCAATATAAGCTCACAAAAGTCTTGCACCACCTTTGCATGAGAAGTGATTTTCGTGCCTTATGATTATGACTTGAGCTTATTTGGGTTTTGCTAGCTTGTGAGAGCTTTTGTTTTGTTTTTGTTTAGCTTATTTAAAAGTTTCCAAGTTGTTATCTTTAGCTTTTTAATCTTTATTTTGAGTCTAAAAATGCTTTTTAGTTACAAGCCCTAGAAATATGTTTTGCTTATTTTGATTAGTTGCGTTTTCTATAGCTTATTTTGAGTATTGGTTTTGCTTAATATTGAGTCTAAACAAGTTTTCATTAAGTTTTTATAAAAATTTCACGTAAAAAGTATAGTTCGTATTCCTTAAACCCCAAAAAAATAGCGAGTTTGGTAATTAGGGTTTAGTAGCGAGTATGGATCCATTTTCATAGCGAGTAAGCTATTTATCTTTGGTCTAGCGAGTTTAATCTTGGCTAGATAGCGAGTATGAACCTATTCTTTTGTCCTAGCGAGTTTGTCTTCTTGATCCCTAGCGAGTTTGTTAGTATTTTTAAGGTTAGCGAGTTTGTTTTTAATTTTCAAGAATAGCGAGTTTACTTTTGTTAGTCTAGCGAGTTTCCCTTTTTTATACATAGCGAGTTTAGGGTTTTAGATAGTG
Source organism: Artemisia annua (assembly GCA_014162995.1). Taxonomy (NCBI): domain Eukaryota; kingdom Viridiplantae; phylum Streptophyta; class Magnoliopsida; order Asterales; family Asteraceae; genus Artemisia; species Artemisia annua. The sequence continues at coordinate 30,183 of LBNU01039491.1, forward strand.
AGTTTCATTTATGATTTTTCATAGCGAGTTTGGTCCCAAGTTTAGAATAGCGAGTTTCATTTTTCTATAGGTAGCGAGTTTAGATTTTTATTTACTTTAGTTTTCGAGTCTTAGTCTTTTATTGTCGTGTCTTGTTTATTTCTAAAGCCGAGCTAGGCTTTTTGGCACTCCATCGTTCATCGAGTGGAGCTTTCTTTTATTTATTTCATACCGTTACTCTGTCGAATTTTCTGTTAAACCTTTTAACTTAGTTTAATTTTCTTTTCGTTAATTAAAATACAAAACGACAAAAACATTTTCTTTATTTCCTTCTTTCTTAGTTTATTTCTTTTATCTCTTTTACACTTTACTTAGTTTTATGTTTTCTATTCTAGTTGAACGTAATTCTTTTCTCGTTCTTTATTTCGTTTACATTTTATGCAAACCTTTTGTAGTTTAACTAGAACAAATTCACATCTTTTAAACCATTCATCTCACATAACTCACGACTTGAGTGACTAGATCAATTTCAACGCTCGTTGGGACAACGATACCTAGTGGTTCTTGCTTTCACTAGCTAGAAATGCTACATCACATAACACAACACTTCGCGTCAGTTAAACACCCACAAACCAATGGGCTAGTTGAACGCGCAAACCGTAGCCTGGGGGAAGGAATTAAAGCACGTCTAGATATCCACAAAGGAAAATGGGTGGATGAATTGTCGCATGTATTGTGGGCGCACCGCACAACAATCAAAATTAGCAATGGGGACACCCCTTTCTCTCTTGTCTATGGGACAGAAGCTGTTATACCAGCCGAAATTGGGATGCCAACTATTCGTACTGCGGAAGTTAATGTGGCAACCAATGATGACGAAAGGCGTAATACATCTGGACCTGTTGGGAGAAAGGCGCGAACGCGCAGCTATACGGGAGGCAAAAGCCAAGTCAAAGATGAAGGGATACTACGACGCTAAAGTACGAAGCACCTCATTCAGACCAAGCGACTTTGTCTACCGCACTAACGATGCAAGCCACGCAGAAGATACATGAAAGCTTGGACCAAAGTGGGAAGGACCCTATGAGGTCATTGAAGCACTAGGAAAGGCGCATACAGGCTGCGTGACAAAGATGGCCATGAGCTACAACGCACATGGACCATTTGCAATCTCAAGAGATGCTATCTTTAGAAAAGGCTACGGACCAACACACGAACACTCTCGCACTTTAGTACGCGCCCAATAAATATCCGTGTATTTAAATTTTATGTCATTTAGACAAAATTTTCTCTTTCTCATTTACAAAAACTTGCAAGTATTAATTTAATGTCGCGGTTTCTAGCTAACTCCGCGACACACTTTACTTTGTTATTTACATATTACTTATGTCTTTCATATTGTCATTATATTATCTTTTGCCTACATGGCATGCATGCACTTATAAATACCCACGATGGTAAAAGGATGAGTAAACCTACTAAATAACTCGTTGAGTAAGAGGGTTGCAAACCCATCAACACCGGATCACGCATCCTTGTTAAACACCTTACGCTCAAGACGTTGGTGTAAGTTCATTGTGCACCCCACGACGGATGCGCAATATTGCACACTATGCGCGTTTAACAACTTAGGAGCCAAGACTCTTGACCCCTTAATATGGTATTTGCAGTACGCTGCATGCCAGCCCATAACACTTGTAAAATTTCATACATGATAACGCGGGATTGCAACCACGCAACAGGTTTTACCTCTCAAGGGATCTTGAGAAGCTTGCAATCCCACCAGGCAGTGTACCTGACCGATGTAGTATAGTGTAGTGGTAGGTACGGGGGATTGATCGTTCGCTCACAGGGAATAGTGTTCGTTAGGTATGAAAAACTACTCTAATAGGTCTAAGGACGAGGGATGATTATTTTTGTATTTTTATATTTTATGAAAGCAAGTAAAATCTCGGGTTTGAAGGAGGGGGCGGAATTAGTTGCTAGTCAACTAACCCAAAAACTACTATTGCAATTAAAATAAAATAACAAGAAAATAAAAGGTTGTGAAACTTATATGGAGACAAGTGTGTTTACTTAGATTTCCTTACTCCCTAACTATCTTTTACCGGTTAATTAGTGTGTATTAATTGCGTGGATGACGGGTGTATTCCTTAATACCATTCGTGGGGTGGCGTACGTACTTCCCCAGCTCTATAAGCTCCTACTTCACTCCTATGTTGAGCCTGCTAGAAGCTCCTAACATGGGATCATTAGAATTCGCTCATGCATTAAATACAACCATAAAAACCTAGTACGCATTGGTTCATGTTTCTTAAGACGTTCAAGCAAGTTACCGTATAGGAGGTTAGCCAGTTTTCTTAAGCCTAACATCGATAAACAATCATCCAATACAAGTAATAAAACACCAACAACCAATAATCAATAGTTGGGTTTCATTAGATCTAAGCAAACACAAAATAAATCTAGCCTAGCATGTTAATTGAAAGACAAACATAAGATATAATTAACCAACACATAGACATATTGATTAATTTGAATGGAGACTTATCTTCAATTGAACAAGGAAGAATCAAGGGTGAAAAACCCTTGAAAAAGCTGTCAAAATCGTCTAGGGTTTGTTCCCAAAAGTTGCACATTAATGAATGAAAAATAGAAAAGTATATATAGAAAATACACTCTGACGGCGTCAGCTTATACGCTCTGACGCCGTCAGCTCGCCGCCATTAGGGTTCTCGGATGGCCTAGATCTACTTTTGACGCCGTCACTTGTAAACTTGCTCTGGGCCGTCACTCTTTAGCTTTACACCTGACGGCCTAGGAATATTAACACCTGACGCCGTCAGGTGTAAACATCTCAATTTCTTCTTAGGGCATCACGTATAGTTAGAATCCACTCCTTTGTCTTGGTTGGCTGACGGCGTCACCTTGTGATCCTGACGCCGTCAGGAAGGATTTCCAGCATTCTTTTGAGACTTTGTCGTTTTCTTCACTTTATGCTCCAAAAACGTCCAAAATGATGTGTTTTCCAGAATTCTTCTCAAAAGTACCTAAAATGACAAAAGGAATGATTTTGGGCAATATTTGATCATATTAACACGAATTAGGGCTTAAATGACCCCCTAAAACGGGTACACTTTTCTCCTCATCAAATACCCTTACACTTGCGATTTGCTTGTCCTCAAGCAAATAGGCTTTTATTCCAATCAAAATATGAGTTAGGGGTCATTTAACACTAATATAAAAGTAATTACAACAAATAGTTACTCGACCCTAATCATAATAAGCACGGAAATCATACACTAGCACCTCACAAATAGTGTTTGGATACTCTCATCTCTCGGGTGTTATAAACCTATACAAATACATTGGAAATGGAATAAAGTCACTCACTACCTGTCATAGCAAATAGATTACCATAGGCTTGGGAGAGGATCAATTACTCCTCCACTAGGCGTAAGCACCTAAGATAAACTATCAAAGAGGGATTTCCAAAGGGTTGTAATGTAAGGTGTAGGGATATGATAAACACGGTTTGGTTGGAATAAAGGGTATTTTACTGGTGGCAAGTTAATTATCATGATCAAATACATGTACTATACAATGTTGCTAAGCCAAGACTCGACTCAACTTAAACTAAAAATGAAATAACAAAAACATGAACAAACATAAAAAGAAACGGGATGGTAGTCCGTATGTTTTTTTTTTCTACTTCTCTTTTTCTCATTTTTTTTGTATTTTTCTTGATTTTTAGGGGCCTCGGTTCTCCCCTTACACTTGAACTTTTACATACTTTACAAATAACTAATCTAATGACTCGAATTAAGATAATCGAAAAACTTGGAGTACTTTTTAAAATATGGGGGTAATAATGTTGTTCTTCCCCATTACTCCATTAAACTAGTACTTTACCCATGAGTCCCAATCGTCCCAAAACAATTAGATAATTAACTAGATAATTAACAAAGGGTTTAACACAAATGTTTAACACAAATGTTGTCATAATAATGCACTAAAGATGAGTGCATACAAGGTAGGCTAAGGCGATTTGGGTGTACATTTAAGTGGGGTGTAACAAATTCTCACTTTGAGTAAGATGCTCAATGGTCGAAACGAAAAGATAGGCTATGAGGGGTGTACTAGGGGTATCGTGTACCAAAAATGGGTACAACGCAAAGGGTGTGGGAGAATTACTTGACCAATGTAGCCAACGTAATTATAACAAAAACACGGGTGTAAAACAAGGGGTTAATCCTAATGCCTCTTATCATGTAGTAGATCTAACTACACGAATGCAGTCTCACTTGTGGATTTGAGATGATCCTAACGCATGTTCTAGAATCTAAGTGCTACCGGTACACACATCATAGCATAAATGCTTTTCTTACCAATTCTAGGGGCGAACCTCACATATTTGGGGTGGAAAATTTTTTAGTGGTATGGTTTTTGTGCTAGTCATATAATTTCCTATCCATGAGACGCTTATTAGGACCAAAGTTTCACTTCTAAATGTTGTAAAAAATTTTAAATTGGCGCTAAAATTTCCCTAACAAATATTTCTCTCGGTTTTATTACAAATTTACTATCAAACAAACAAAAATCAAGCGCAATTGCATTCTCTAAGGTGTCTTCATTTACCCCCCTTACACTTAAACCGAACATTGTCCCCAATGTTCCCATAAAAGATGTAAAAGTAATGAAAATGAAAGAATGAAACAAATACTCCCCTGATTCGTTGGTTGTGGATAGTGAGGTAACATGGTTAGATCTTCTTCCAAGAAAGATGAAAACTCAAAGCTTCCCTTCCGAAATATAAATCATCTCCTTGTCCAAAATAACCTGTTAACCTGAAAAACAATAAAGGCGAACCTCGCGTAAAATCGACGGTATAATCTATAATAGGATATAATGCTTGTGAAATGAATGTTTTTGCAGAATTCCTGGAGATTATAAGTTTGAGAATTAACAAAATTTTGTTATGATTCCGGAAGAAAAACAAAACTTTCAAAACTTTCAAAAATTTCAGAAAATTACTGCCTGACGCCGTCAGGTTGTAGTGCCTGACGCCGTCAGAATTGATCTGACTAAAATAACCTGTTATCCTGAAAAACAATAAAGGCGAACCTCGCGTAAAATCGGCGGTATAATCTATAATAGGATATAATGCTTGTGGAATGAATGTTTTTGCAGAATTCCTGGAGATTATAAGTTAGAGAGTTAACAAAACTTTTTATGATTCCGGAAGAAAAACAAAACTTTCAAAAATTTCAGAAAATTACTGCCTGACGCCGTTAGGTTATAATGCCTGACGCCGTCAGAAATGATCTGACAGAATTCTCATGTTACGTTTCCAGAAAATTTCTGGAAAAACTATACCTTACTTCCTGGAATTCCTGCAAAAATATCATTATGACTCGATACAAGCATTTGACTCAAACAAGTACTAATATGTATGTTAATTTACATTTTTATGATTCATGTTCATTTGTTCTTATAAACCGATTTAGACTTCCCTTACACTTATCTTTTGCAAAATACCTTTATATGTAGTTAAGACGAAGTTAAAAACAAGATAAATCATTTTCACAAGTTAGTTTGAAGCATGAATCAATAACAAGAAAAATAACCTACATACGGAAAAAAATAAAATCAAACAAAAAAATAAATAAACACAAAGCTTGGGTTGCCTCCCAAGAAGCGCTTTTCTTTATTAACGAGTCTTGTAGCTAGACTCAAAGTCACCCTATCCAACATAGGTGAGTTCCGCATCTAGAACATCCTTAGGGTTGATTTTGGTTGGAAGTGTTGATGAGACGAAAAGTGTTACGCTTTTAGGGGGTCATTTAAGCCCTAATTCGTATAAATGTGATCAAATATTGCCCTAAATCGTTCCTTTTGTCATTTTAGGTACTTTTGAGAGGAATTCTGGAAAAACATGCATATTCGGACGTTTTGGAGCATAAAAGTGAAGAAAACGACAAAGTCTCAAAAGATGAAGATTTACAACCTGACGGCGTCAGAAGTCACAAGGTGACGCCGTCAGAAAGCCTTGACAAAAGAGTGGAAACCAATTATCAAATGACGGGCCAGAGGAAATTTTGGATTTAACACCTGACGCCGTCAGGTGTTAGGAAAAGTAGGCCGTCAGGAGTAAAGTTAAAGAGTGACGGCCCAGAAGGATTTATAAGGTGACGGCGTCAGAAGTGGATCTAGGCCATCCGAGAAACCTAATGGCGGCGAGCTGACGTCGTCAGACCTTATAACCTGACGCCGTCAGAGTGTAAAATCTATATATAGTTTTCTAATTTTCATTCATTAGTGTGGAACTTTGTGGAGAACTTTTAGAGCAAACCCTAAAGACGAATTTTCTGTGACTTTTAGGGTTTCCAACCCTTGGAACCCTAGTGCTTAATTAAAGATAAGTCTTCACTTTAATTCAATCAATATGTCTATGTGTTGGTTGTCTATCTATCTTGCTTGTCTTTTAATTAACATGAGTAGCTAAATTCTCTAGTGTTTGCTTAGCGGTTGGTGCAAAGCGGATGCGCATTTCATGGACTTCGTTCCGAAGATCCAAACCAACATCTCAAGGATTTCCTCAAAATTGTAGATTCCATAGACCTTGATGTTGCAACTCGAGAGACGACCCGATTGCGTCTCTTCCAATTCTCTCTAGGGGACCAAGCTAGTCAATGGCTTGAGCGACTTCCCGCAGGATCCATCACCTCTTGGGACAATCTCACAACTCGTTTCCTTGCTCAATTTTTCCCACCGGGGAGAACTACCAAGCTAAGGAATGATATCTTGGCGTTCCAACAACACCAAGGCGAAACCCTCTACGAGGCATGGACTCGATTCAAGGACTTACTCCAAAAAGTCCCTCATCATGGCATAGACATTTGGCTCCAAGTCCAAATCTTCTATGACCACATCAATCTCCATACGAGGCAAACCATTGACCAAGCGGCCGGTGGCAAGGTACGTGATCTAAGTGCGGAACAATCATGGGATCTCCTAGAAGACCTTGCTCTATATGACAACAAAAGTTGGAATGATCCCCGTGATTTGAATAAAACAGTCAAGGCAATATTTTTGCCTTCAAATAATTCAAGCACTTCCGACCGTAGGATCATAGAACTTGAAGACCAAGTCAAGTTTCTCATGAAATCCTACGAAGCTCCTAAACCTTCAAGCCAAGTGAACAAAATCACTTCTTCATGCGAATTCTGTAGTGGCCCCCACGACACTCGTGATTGCATGGAACTCCCCGAACAAGCTTTTGCGGACTACGCATCCACGCGTACCGACGGAGCGGGAGATAAGTGGTACACTTTCAAACCCGAGCCAAACCCTTATGGAGATTCATACAACCCCTCATGGAAAAATCACCCCAACCTTAGGTGGAAGTCAAACCAAAACGCACCCCAAAACAATTCTTCCAACCCACCTAACCGGTTTCAACCCAACGGTAATTCCTCAAACCGTACCTTCAACAACAATCCTTCCAACAACTATGGTAGTACCAACAACTTTGAAGGATTGATGTCCAATTTTATGGCATCTCAAGAAGCTCGTATAGCTAAATTCACATCCGAATTCAATCAACAACAAGTAGAGATGACCAATAAAATTGACAACTTGTTGAAAGCCCTCAACAACCAAGTGCTATCACCCCCACAAAAGGACGCTAGAAACACCAATAACGAACTACAAATCAAGGACCCCTCTTCATCCAAACATGTCCACTTCGTCAACGTTGTGACCATTAGACCAATTGATAGGAGTGAGAATGATAACGAATCAAAGGATGATGTTAAGGAAATAGAGGATGATAGGAAGATAGAAGAAGTAGTAGAAGAGGAAGACTTCTTCAATAAGTTACCAACTAGGGAGGAACGAGCATATCATAAGAACTTATTCAGTGACTCCGAGAACTCATACCTCCTAGGTAACCCGATCATCAAAGTGGGCGATCCATCTAATCTCAACATCCCATGCAACATCGGGCATTTGCATATTTGGAAAGCGTACGTTGACCCTAGATCACCCATTAACATCATGACTAGAGCTCAATACAATTTGATAATGAAAAGTCAACTAGGGTATAGAGTGTTTCCCGATAAGGGATGGATTAGTAACTTCACGGGAAGAGTTAAAGGATTACCGGTTTATGTAGGAAACTTTACCTATGTCACCGACTTTGTGATTGTAGAAGATATCCGCCCAATAATTGATGCAAGTGTGACCCAAGTAGTCTTAGGCAAACCATTTATCGAGGTCTCTAGAATGACTCATGAACCTTCCTTAGGGATAGTCACATTCAAGGATGAGACCGATGAGGTAAACTACCAAGTGCCGTATAAGATAGAGCAATACCAACACTTGTCAAACGTTGAGAAGGAGCTCAGACAAGCGCTCTACTATAGGAATGATGAGGACAGACGTAGGGGAGTAGACTATGTCATGAAAAGGATTTTCGGTTTCTATAAGGATTGTTTGAACTTAGGGCCCGAATACAAAACCGGAAAAGAGGATGACTTTGGAACCGAGACCAACGACGAAGTCACGTAACGTACGGTGACTTTGAGTCTAGCTACAAGACTCGTTAATAAAGAAAAGCGCTTCTTGGGAGGCAACCCATGTTTTGTGTGTTTTTGTGTGTTTATTTGATTTTATTTGTTTCCGTATGTAAGTTATATTTCTTGTTATTGATTCATGCTTCAAACTAAATTGTGAAAATGCTTTATTTTGTTTTTAACTTCGTCTTAACTACATATAAAGGTATTTTTCAAAAGCTAAGTGTAAGGGAAATCCAAATCGGGGAAATTTTAACTAACCGATCCAATAAAATTGTTAAGACGAAAGGGTTTTAGATAGCGAGTTTCATTTATGATTTTTCCCTTTTTTATACATAGCGAGTTTAGGGTTTTAGATAGCGAGTTTCATTTATGATTTTTCATAGCGAGTTTGGTCCCAAGTTTAGAATAGCGAGTTTCATTTTTCTATAGGTAGCGAGTTTAGATTTTTATTTACTTTAGTTTTCGAGTCTTAGTCTTTTATTGTCGTGTCTTGTTTATTCTAAAACCGACCTAGGCTTTTTGGCACTCCATCGTTCATCGAGTGGAGCTTTCTTTTATTTATTTCATACCGTTACTCTGTCGAATTTTCTGTTAAACCTTTTAACTTAGTTTAATTTTCTTTTCGTTAATTAAAATACAAAACGACAAAAACATTTTCTTTATTTCCTTCTTTCTTAGTTTATTTCTTTTATCTCTTTTACACTTTACTTAGTTTTATGTTTTCTATTCTAGTTGAACGTAATTCTTTTCTCGTTCTTTATTTCGTTTACATTTTATGCAAACCTTTTGTAGTTTAACTAGAACAAATTCACATCTTTTAAACCATTCATCTCACATAACTCACGACTTGAGTGACTAGATCAATTTCAACGCTCGTTGGGACAACGATACCTAGTGGTTCTTGCTTTCACTAGCTAGAAATGCTACATCAGTTTTTGGCGCCGCTGCCGGGGAGCGGTTGATTAAGATTAAGTCGTTGGTCGTTCGAGACTTGTGTTTTGAAGAACCTTCTTTTAGAAGTTAACGCTTTTCTTAAACATAAAAACAACTAAAAAATTATAAAACCTATTAAAGCCAAAAATATTTTATCTTTTCTTTTATAAACTTATAAAAACCAAAAAGATTTTCCTTTTTTCCTTTCTCTTACACTTTGTTTTGTTTTGATTTATATGATCACTCGTTCCAAGTCTAACTTGAACGAGTTTTCTTATCTTGAAGTGCCTACTAATCGGAGCCGTCGTAGACGAAAGCAAAGGAGCGTACCCGAGTTACGTGATCCTCAAGATTTCATCACCGAGATGAATAACAACAACAACAACGGTGCACAAAACAATGGTGAACACCCGCCGGTGGGTGGTAACCAACCTCTTCATGATCCTCATCCCATCGAAGATCAACTTCAAACGCCTTTCCAAGGTGTGAAACGAGATATTGTGATTCCCGATATTCAAGGAAATAATTTCGAAATCAATCACGGCGTAATCAATCTTATTTCGAGTATGGCCTTTCATGGTTTTGACCACGAAGATCCTCATGCTCACATTCGAAACTTAACCGATATTGCTGAAACCATAAGGTTCAATCATGATGTTGTCAAAATGAAACTGTTTTCTTTTTCTCTCAAAGGAGCTGCTCGTGCTTGGCTAGACAAAGAACCCCCCAATTCGATTCATACTTGGGATGATTTGGCTAGCAAGTTCCTTAACAAATTCTGTCCACCATCAAAAACCTCAAATCTTCGTTCTCAGATCCTTCGTTTTCAACAAGCTTTCGATGAATCATTCAACGAAGCTTGGGATCGATTCAAAGAGTTACTCGAAAAGTGTCCTAATCACGGGTTTTCTGAAATGCATCAAATCGATACCTTCTATAATGGTTTGAATCCCGTCGATCAAGATTCACTCAATTCTGCTGCAGGTGGTAATTTGTTATCTCGAAACGCCCAAGATGTGTTCACCATCATCGAGAACAAGGCAAGAGTGAGAACTTCACGAAACAAAACGCAAGCATCTAGTGCTAATAGCAAAGACAACGAGGAATTCATGGCAAGAACCCAACAAAATGCTGATGCCATTGCTACTCTTACGAAGCAAATTGGGATTTTGATCCAACAAAAAGAACAACCTTTTCAAACCATTAATGCAGTTAACCCAAGTTGCGAAACTTGTGGTGGTCCCCATTCATACTTCGAATGTCCAACAACCAGTTCTTTCACCCAAGAGAATGTGTATGCAGCAAATATGGTTGGTAACACGTACCAAACCCAAGGAGATCGCAATCTTCTCAGCTACCGTTCAACCAACTTTCTTGGACCACCACCAGGTTTTACAAACCCGACTTCAAACCAATACGTGCCAAACCGTGGTAATCAAGTCAATCAAAGTCGTGCAACACAAGGTTTTCAAAATCAAACTCAAGGTTTTTACCAAAACAAGAATTTTCAAAGTAATCAGGGAAATTTTGGTAACCAAGGTGCTAATTATGGGAGTAATAATCAAGGAAATCATAATTTTCAAAATCAAGGTCAAGGTTTTAACAACAATGCCCGTGGGCAAGCTTTTAACTAGAATCAAGGTATTGTGCAAAATCAATCAAACACGGATGAGTTGTTAGCAGAATTATTTCGTCAAAATCAAAACAATCAAGCCATGTTGCAAAGTCAGCAGCAAAAACAAGATGAAATAAATCACGCTATGCTTAATCATATTACTGAATTGAACAAGCGTTTAAATGATCGACCCTCGAGTTCGGGTACCACTTCTCTACCTAGCAACACGATCGCTAACCCGAGGGGCGATGTCAAGGCGATCACAACACGCAGTGGCGTTTCTTACAAAGAGCCAACGGTTCCAACTACCTCTTATACTCCTCCTTCAAAGGTAGTGGACCGTGCAACCGAGGTGACAACGGATACGAGAATTCCTATTCACCAAGGAAGGACCGAAAATATCCAACCTCCGGTGGTTCAACCGTCAAATGAAAATGCTAATGTTTCTAAAGGAAAAGAGAAAATTGTTTTTGAACTAGAAGAACCAGTTAAAACAAGTCTTCCATATCCTTTTCGTCTTAATGAGCAAAAACGTCAAGATAAAAATGACATAATGAAGGAAAAGTTCTTTAAGATGTTTCAAGACATTCGCTTTGATTTGAGTCTTGCTGATGCTGTTGTGTTAATGC
>LBNU01039491.1:42487-56288 GCA_014162995.1 Artemisia annua
AGGCATACTAGGCTATTAAGGTAGTATTTAACGCATGAGCCACTGTTTACAACCCCTATGGTTGTGCCGTGCATGGCATAGGGCGAGATAAGAGCTCATAGAATTGGAGAGATATGTATGCCACTCCATGAGTTATTAGGAATACACCCTTCATCTATACAAGTAACACACATATCAATTAACCGGTAAAAGATAGTTAGGGAGTAATGAAATCTAAGTAAACACAATTTTCTCCATATTGTTTTCACAACCACAATAGTTTAGATATTTATTTTATTTTAATTTGTATAAGTAGTAAACTTGGGTTAGTTGACTAGCAACTAATTCCCCTTCTTCCAAAAACCGAGATTTTAATTGTTTTCTAAAAAATATAAAAATACAAAAAGAATCTTCCTTCCACCTTTAGACCTATTAGATTAGCTTTTCTATCCTAACGAACACTATTCCCTATGAGAGAACTATCAATCCCCCGTACTTACCACTATCCTATACTACATCGGTCAGGTACACTGCCTGGTGGGGTTGTAAGCCTCTTGAGATCCCTCGAGAGGTAAAACCTGTTGTAAGGTCACAAAACCACGCATCAAGTGTCCTATTGGTGCGTTTTGTGAAATATGACCTCTCAAATTTCTCTCCATCCGGATCATATAGAGTCATCTTTATGTGCCATGATCCATCTCCTTCCTTAGGTGGCTTTTCCCAATTCCACTTATGTTTATCGCCTTCGCTTTTCCACTTATTCATGGCTAGGTTAATTGGCAAGACTCCTAGGAAGTCGCTCATCTTTCTAAAAACTAGGGGATCTTCAAAGGGATCTAACTCGGTGTCCCTAGCCAAAAGTTGTTCTACCATTTGTGTTCAGTTTACAAATTCCTCTTCTAGGTAGAATGGGCGATTGGGTCCTATGGAGTCTCTTTCTAACCATAGTCCGTATCTAGAGGGCCTCCTATTTACATCGGTTGATTCCTCAAGGGTGTCATAGGCATGTTTCTTAACATCATATACCGACCAAGTTTCTCCTTCTCCTACCGCTATTTTGGATCCCTTACAATCAATCATAGCACTAGCGGTGGCTAGAAATCCTCTTCCTATCAACAAGGGGCATGTAGGGTCGCTAATCATGTCGAGGACGTGGAAATCGGCTAAAATTGTCAACTTCCCTATGTGAACTACCACGTCCTTTACTACTCCTACCGGGTATGCTACACTTCCATCCGCTAATCCTATTATCACCTCAGTTTCTTCTAGCTTTCCTAGTTTGAGGGCGGTGTAGAGAGGTAGTGGAAGTAAGTTAAGGCTTGAGCCAAGATCGGCTAATGTGTCATAAGCCTCCGAATTACCGATCTTGCATGGTAGGACAAATAAGCCCGGGTCATCTAATTTCTTAGGTAGCTTGTTCCGAACGAAGGCGGTCCCCTTGTCTCCTAACTTAAGCTTCTTCTCATATCTTTCTAAGAGGGCGTTATAGTAGGGGGCTCGCTCTAACACATCGATAACCGGACGTTCAAGGTGGAGCTCCTTGAATTCTTCGTCAAGGTTTTGAGAGGGAGGTGTTTCAACTATGTTGTTGACCAATTTAGTGTTGGATATCTTATTCTCATGGTCTTTTTGAGGGATTTGGGTTTGTTTGAAACACGTGCTCATGGCGTTGACCGGATAGTATTGTGGGCAAGAACTAGGGGACGAAACTGAAGAATGGAGTTAACGTTTAGTTTCGGGTTCTTGACCGTGTCGCTCGGGAGGGCTCCCATCTCTCGGTCATTGAGAACTTTCAACAAAGTGTCAATTTTATTGGTCATCTCGCTTTGCTTTTGTTTGAAATCGGCTTCAAACTTTGCTAGACGAGCTTCTTGAGATGCCATAAAATTGGACATCAATCCATCAAAATTATTGGTACTACCATAGTTGTTGGAAGGATTGTTGTTGAAGGTACGGTTCGAGTTCGAACCATTGGGTTGAAAACGATTAGGTGGGTTGGAAGAATTGGTTTGGGGCGCGTTTTGGTTTTGCTTTCACCTAAGGTTTGGGTGATTTCTTCATGAGGGGTTGTATGAATCACCGTAAGGGTTTGGCTCGGGTTTGAAAGTGTACCACTTGTCTCCCGCTCCGTCGGTACGCGAGGATGCGTTGTCCGCAAAAGCTTGTTCGGGGAGTTCCATGCAATCGCGAGTGTCGTGGGGACCACTACATAATTCGCAAGAAGAAGTGATTTTGTTCACTTGGCTTGAAGGTTTAGGAGCCTCGTAGGATTTCATAAGAAACTTGACTTGGTCTTCAAGTTCTATGATCCTATGGTCGGAAGTGCTTGAATTATTCGAAGGCAAAGATATTGCCTTGACCGTTTTATTCAAATCACGGGAATCATTCCAACTTTCGTTGTCATAGAGAGCAAGATCTTTTAGGAGATCCCATGATTGTTCCACACTTAGATCACGTAGCTTACCACCGGCCGCTTGGTCAATGGCTTGCCTCGTGGGGAGATTGATATGGTCATAGAAGATTTGGACTTAGAGCCAAAGGTCTATGCCATGATGAGGGACTTTTTGGAGTAAGTCCTTGAATCGAGTCCATGCCTCGTAGAGGGTTTCGCCTTGACGTTGTTGGAACGCCAAGATATCATTCCTTAGCTTGGTAGTTCTTCCCGGTGGGAAAAATTGAGCTAAGAAGCGAGTTGTGAGATCATCCTAGGAGGTGATAGAACCTGCGGGTAGACGCTCTAGCCACTGACTAGCATGGTCTCGCAGAGAGAATTGGAAGAGACGTAATCAGGTAGTCTCTCGAGTTTCAACATTAAGGTCTATGGAATCTACGATTTTGAGAAATCCTTGAGATGTTGATTTGGATCTTCAGAACGAAGTCCATGGAATGCGCATCCGCTTTGCACCAACCGGATGGTGTCGGATCGCAAGGGAGTGACATTGGCTCCTTGAGTGAGCTCANGCTCTAGCCACTGACTAGCATGGTCTCGCAGAGAGAATTGGAAGAGACGTAATCAGGTAGTCTCTCGAGTTTCAACATTAAGGTCTATGGAATCTACGATTTTGAGAAATCCTTGAGATGTTGATTTGGATCTTCAGAACGAAGTCCATGGAATGCGCATCCGCTTTGCACCAACCGGATGGTGTCGGATCGCAAGGGAGTGACATTGGCTCCTTGAGTGAGCTCAATGGTGTTTCGATAGCCATGGTGGCTAGGTCGGGAATACTCTCCTAAAGTACGGGCTCTAGGAGGTTGGTTTGGTTGCGGTGGTTGTTGTGGTGGAGGGTTGTTGGGATCAAGGATATTACCACCTTCCATGTTGGCGGATGGTAATGGTTACAAACAAAAACACGAAGAAAATAGATAGAATAAAGAGATCCTAGAAAAATAAAATAAAAATCTCACTAGAAAGGAATCTAGTGAGTAGACCTAATAAAATAAAAAATTCAACCTAAACAATAACTATTCCCCGGCAGCGGCGCCAAAAACTTGATAACGCGGGATTGCGACCACGCAACAGGTTTTACCTCTCAAGGGATCTTGAGAAGCTTGCAATCCCACCAGGCAGTGTACCTGACCGATGTAGTATAGTGTAGTGGTAAGTACGGGGGATTGATCGTTCTCTCACAGGGAATAGTGTTTGTTAGGTATGAAAAACTACTCTAATAGGTCTAAGGATGAGGGATGATTATTTTTGTATTTTTATATTTTATGAAAGCAAGTAAAATCTCGGGTTTGAAGGAGGGGGCGGAATTAGTTGCTAGTCAACTAACCCAAAAACTACTATTGCAATTAAAATAAAATAACAAGAAAATAAAAGGTTGTGAAACTTATATGGAGACAAGTGTGTTTACTTAGATTTACTTACTCCCTAACTATCTTTTACCGGTTAATTAGTGTGTATTAATTGCGTGGATGACAAGTGTATTCCTTAATACCATTCGTGGGGTGGCGTACGTACTTCCCCAACTCTATAAGCTCCTACTTCACTCCTATGTCGAGCCTGCTAGAAGCTCCTAACATGGGATCATTAGAATTCGCTCATGCATTAAATACAACCATAAAAACCTAGTACGCATTGGTTCATGTTTCTTAAGACGTTCAAGCAAGTTACCGTATAGGAGGTTAGCCAGTTTTCTTAAGCCTAACATCGATAAACAATCATCCAATACAAGTAATAACGCACCAAAAACCAATAATCAATAGTTAGGTTTCATTAGATCTAAGCAAACACAAAATAAATCTAGCCTAGTATGTTAATTGAAAGACAAGCATAAGATATAATTAACCAACACATAGACATATTGATTAATTTGAATGGAGACTTATCTTCAATTGAACAAGGAAGAATCAAGGGTGAAAAACCCTTGAAAAAGCTGTCAAAATCTTCTAGGGTTTGTTCCCAAAAGTTGCACATTAATGAATGAAAAATAGAAAAGTATATATAGAAAATACACTCTGACGGCGTCAGCTTATACGCTCTGACGCCGTCAGCTCGTCGCCATTAGGGTTCTCGGATGGCCTAGATCTACTTCTGACGCCGTCACTTGTAAACTTGCTCTTGGCCGTCACTCTTTAGCTTTACACCTGACGGCCTAGGAATATTAACACCTGACGCCGTCAGGTGTAAACATCTCAATTTCTTCTTAGGGCGTCACGTATAGTTATAATCCACTCCTTTGTCTTGGTTGGCTGACGTCGTCACCTTGTGATCCTGACGCCGTCAGGAAGGATTTCCAGCATTCTTTTGAGACTTTGTTAGTTTTCTTCACTTTATGCTCCAAAAACGTCCAAAATGATGTGTTTTCCAGAATTCTTCTCAAAAGTACCTAAAATGACAAAAGGAACGATTTAGGGCAATATTTGATCATATTAACACGAATTAGGGCTTAAATGACCCCCTAAAACGGGTACACTTTTCTCCTCATCAATACACGACTATGATCTTTAATTTATGAATTTCATACACGACTATGATCTTTAATTTATGAATTTCATACACGATTATGATTTTCTTTTAAGTATGTTTTTGATTCCTAGACATCTTGATGCAAAGATATATAGCTAAGTACAAATGTCATACACTACAAAATATGTACAAACTATAAAGGACCACGAGTTCATGTTATATAGATTCAACATGCACAAAGTGCTACAAAAATACTGATCTACTCCAAAAATATACAAGGGCAAATAACCTAAATACTACGAGTACGTTTGAGCCCTGAACTGCTAACTTGACGCGAAACGTTGCCAGCCTCTCCAAGCCTTTTCAACAACTCAGCATCCTTGGGCCCCACAGTTGGGACACTAACAGGAACCCCGTCAGAACGAGGAAGGTGGGATGCGCCAAGACCACAAAGGATGGCCTTACCCTTCATCCCCTTCTTCTTGGTAAGTCTAGAAGCATGGGCATCTAAGGACTCTTGCAGCGGGATCTCCCTCTCAATGGCAAACGGGTTCAGAATGTCACGAGGCTGAGCAAACATAGGCACCTGCAGTTGTGACACATCAGGCTTCAAATAGTAATCTGGTTGTGCCTCCGCGCCTTCTACCAGATGCTTCGCCAAGGTTAACCCCTGCATGATGACGCTGATAGGATAGTCCTGGTCACGCTCCAGTCGCGCAATATGAGGCAGCTCAACCAGCTTCATTCCCTCCATCGCAGCAACAAGCTCCGCGTAGGTGTCAACCTTGTAACCAGGCACCTTAGAGATGGGCACTGTCAACAGTTTGCCCTCATTAAGCTTCTCTACAGCCAACACCTCGCCACGTGCTAAGGCGCACTGGACAACCTTCCCAAATGCCCCCACAACTTCCTGGGACTCCAACGTGCTCAGCGCAGCCAGGCGAAAGCCATGACTGATTTGCCACCTACAAATACAACAACATAAGACTACAAGTTCACAAACATTGAATTAAAAGAAGACAGGGAATCAGACACTACCTGCGCTCGGCAATGGAGGACACTAAATGAGGGTACAACTCCTCATCGTACTCTATACCCAGCTTACGCAGCTTCTCCTCCTGCTTCTCCAGCGCAGTCTCCACAGTCTTTCGGAAGTCGTCTAGCTGAGAGAAGTGCTTGGACTTATTTTGCTCCATGTACTTCATTGCCCAAAGACAAGTGGCCTTGTATTGCTCGAAGGCAGACTGTTCTTGGCTCACTTGCGCCCAGAGCCGCATCTTCTCATCAGCTAGCTTCCGCGCATACGCATCCGAGCGCTCCAACTCAGCTTGGGCGCTGGCCAACTGCGCCTTCAGTAAGGAGATATCTTCATCCTTCTGCGCATAATGGCTACTCTCACCAGAATAGCTCGTTTTCACCTGAGCAATCAGCGTGGCTTGGTGAGCAGCAGCCAACTCTAACTCCCTTATCAGCTGCTCTAGCGCCTTGGGCTCCGCCTCTGCACTCTTCTGCGCAGGCTCTTCAACAGCATCCTCAGTTGGCTTAGTTTGCTCCACACTGCGCGTCAAAAAGATGGATGTTACTTTATAGCATCAATACAGTATATGGATAGAGGAAAAATCAAGAAGTTCTAAGTACACGCAAATTATGTTACTTACACGAGGGGAGGAGACTTGGAAGCATCTTTCTCCGCATCAGTGGCGGACACATCTTCCTCCGAAGGATCATCAGTGTTAAGATGGCGTTTCCTCCTGGAGGAACCTGCGCCATAACCACCAGAAGACGCTCTCTTGCGCTTCGCGCCTTGGCCAATCTCCTTTGGCTCCAGAATCTGCACACTGTCTGACGAATCGTGGTGTGACTCAGCTGCTTCTGGAGACTGTTCCATAGTATGGGGAACACTTTGCACTGGCGTGACTTGTAACGCCACGGAAGGAGAATCCTCAGGATCCCCGTGCACAATCTCCATAGTGCGTCCGACGGTAGCTGCCATGATTGGCGTCTCACCTTCTCTTAGTGGGCGCACTCCCACTGTCACCAGCTTAGGCTTCTCCAGCTGCACAACACCGAAAAAATCCATGTCTGCGCAACAAACAAACAAACAGCACACAAGTTACATAACTTACAGAAGGAAGAGAGCGCTCACACTACAAAGAAGAGAAGAATGAAGGACAAGCACCCACCCCCGCCCATCCTCGTTCAGGAATGTTGGCACTTCCGTCTCCGGTTGGAAGTAGTTATGACTGATGCCCATATGCACCAGGAACTCCTCCGGATACGCACGGATAGGGATACGGTTGGCATCTATAGTATCCGCGTCCTCTGCATTATACGTTCCGGGGGCTGGGCGCTCATCCTTTGGCAGCGTCCCTTGGGTATAAAAAGCAAAATCCCAAGGGAAAAACGCGTCGTCTACCCAGAAGAAATATTCACGCCAATTCCTGAGCGCGTCCAATTTCTCTGAATAATACTGCAAACGCCCCGCGCGTTTGGCAAAGGTAACCCACCCGTTTGACCACGTTGAGTGGTAAAACGCGCGGAAAAGGTGAATCGTTGGATTAATTGCCAACAGGTGGCAATTTACCTCGAAATTGGTTATCTTAGCTGCGCCTATACAATGCAGCTGAGATATATGAAGGCTATAATAATTCAGAACATCACACAAGAATAAGGAGAGGGGCACGCGCTGATTCGCGAATTCAAAAAAGCGCGCGTATACCCCCACCTTACCCTCAGGGAAGTCAGCTATGGACGCGGTTGCCACCGGTACTACCGGGTGCAACGCGTGAGGGATATAATAATCCGAGGCGAACTGATGTAGCTCGTCCTCGGTTATATCGGAGGCAAAGTCAGACAATTGCAGAACCATTCTTATTATTTTAAGGTTGGATATGCGCAACAGCTATTACCTTAACAAACGCTTGGTTTCTTGACTAAATTTAAAGGTTTGACAATGGTGGAAATGTGAAGATTTACTGTGATAACCACAGTGGAAAGGAGGCGGTAGTTTATATAGGATTACCCCCCCCCCCTTAGATGATTGACACGTGGACTCCACTAACTTTCATCATGTGGCTGAGAACTCACNTTCTTGACTAAATTTAAAGGTTTGACAATGGTGGAAATGTGAAGATTTACTGTGATAACCACAGTGGAAAGGAGGCGGTAGTTTATATAGGATTACCCCCCCCCCCTTAGATGATTGACACGTGGACTCCACTAACTTTCATCATGTGGCTGAGAACTCACAGGGTACAACACTTTTTTTACTTTCCCACATTTTCGAGGTAGATCTTTTGGACTTATTTGGACTAGATTCATAGATTATCCTCTTGGGCGGGAAACGTTTGAACTTATCCGCCACGTATGCTGGAGCATCCTTTCGTTACGCCTGTTAGTCTAGCATCCGCGGTTGCACCGTGCGCATACTAGACTGGGGGGACATGATGACGTATAGTCCCTACTCGGGTCACAAACCCTAGGGGCAAACGATACTAATACTAAGCCTACTATGCGTGGGCTATCACAATAAGGATTTGGGCTCACGAAAGCCCAAAGCCCAATCTATTTATGGTCTTGATAAGGATCTTTTATTTATGGATAAAGATCAAGGGACCGGATAAGGCGTAATATGCCGAGGAGTAAGGAGCACGACACCTACGAGGATTCGTGTGTATATAAAGGGCATCACGGCTCTCATTGAGGTACGATATCACAACCCTAACTCTTCTATAAACCCTAAAACCGATTACTTACTCTCACGCCGGAGGATAACCGTGGGAAACAATCCCACGATAAGCCTAACAGTGTCTTTTTGTTTTCTTAGTACGCAGGTCTCAAGTATTACAACCGAATTGGTACTCAAGATAAGGAACGCCCAACTTTTGTATCAACAATGTCATTAGGTGTTACGATAGAATCTTTCATCTTGTTGACTTTAGTTTCACATGATTTCCGAAAACTTGAAATTAGTCTTTATGGATAACTTGTGTACTCTCTTTGTATCGTAATCATATGTTATTTTTTATTCTGACAAATCAAACCAATTGTTCTACTCCCTCCGTCCCAAAATAAATGTCCAGTTTGGCTTTTCAGAGTCAAACTGGTTCAACTTTGACCTTATCTATTTTTGCGGGTGTTATATAATACTTGAAGCAAAATATATGAATGGATTGAGTTTCAAGTGTATTTTTCATTGGTATAATTTTTCATTAAGTATTATGTAACACAAAGAAAAATATTAAAGGTAAAAGTTAAACCAGTTTGACTCTGAAAAGTCAAACTGGACACTTATTTTGGGACGGAGGGAGTATTTAAGAGACCCTTTTGAAGGTTAATCAAACTAAGTGAAAATTCGTATTGCTCACCCATAGGTTCGTCGATAATAGTTGAACCCTAGTTTTCGAGAACTTGTGCAATTATATTTTCTCCCATTCTACGTTCATAAAAGAATATTAGTGTATTCTCTAAGCCCCTTTGAAACCTTACTCCCAACGCATCATGGCCTTATATACTATCTTGTTTTTAAGAATCAAAGGAAAAAGTGAGAATTACGTTCATGAAAAGTGAGAGTTATAAAAGAAGTAAGATACAGTTATCGTGTCATAAAATATTCTTAGACACGGGTTGCTTTCGCTTTTGGCCTTCCCCCAGTCATACCAGTGGCAGAGCCAGAAGATGTAACTAAAGGGGGTATCGAGAAAAAAAATTTGTTTTCAATATACTTTGACGAATCGGGTCGGGTTAAGTTAATGGCAACATAAGTGCTCTACTTGACGTAGTTAACAATTATTGGGAGAAAATAAACAAATAAAATGTCGTGAAAATTGTATCATACCACTTGTCATTTTATAAACAAACTAATCTAAAGGAATGTTATTAATTTATCGAAATCATAACATTAGAAAAATTGATGAAATCTTAACGCCAAAAAATTACATTTAAAAAACGTATGTGGTTAATAATATCATATAAGTTTTTACACGTGAACAAAAGTATATACCAAAAAATTAAAGAATCTAAATTAGTATAATGGTTTTCTATATTATATTTAGCATTATACAAATTTATGTTATTTAAGTAAATAATTACAAAAGAGATACTGTATTACTACGTATCAACTATGTTAGTAAAAATAATGTACTGTATATTTAAAAAGGATCTTTAATTTTTAATTGAATACTTTTGTACTAGGCTGCTAGCCCCTGATTTTATCCCGGACTCACCAAAGCCACAATTAACTTTCTCACTTCCCTAGCTAGTCAACCCATCTTCTCCATTCTAAATCTCCATTTTTTCTGACGAGAAAAACACGAGAAAAAAAGAATATTGAAACACTCCTCATTATTTGTAACCAGAGAGATTGTCCAGGGCACACAAACTATTTGCTTGAGGGCACTGCACATTCTTTCTACCAATATGATTTTTTTTTCTTTCTATATAGTTTGGTCCACAAGAAATTAGTTGGGGGCAACACCCCCGCTACCATGCATGTGGCTCCGCCCCTGAGTTATACAATAACTCGAAGAGCGAGAAAAAACCTGGTCAATTACCTAAATAACTAGAAAGTCTGCATATATGAGATGCCATCTAAGATATATAATACTAAAACATGCCACATCGGAAAATTTAGAGCTAATAAATCCGCCATCAGCTCTTGCTCACTCACTCAAATGGAACAAACAACCACTTTTGAAGACTCGTTTATGACGTTTCCCAGTTGACATAGGCGTGACTGTTAAAGTTTGTTGAATTATATGTAATTTGGTAAAGATTATGGCGGTATCTTTTGTAATTCTGATAATAAAGATTAAGTTTCCTTGTGCTTTAAAACATTTCAGTAAATTAAATTAAAAAAGTAGACTTTAATCATTTATTGCGGCCTCTACAGTCTCTAACAAACTCGACATGTATATATTTTTAACCAAAGAATATTTACAAAATTGGTTAGAACTACTTAATACTCAAAGTTTACTTAATACAGAAAGTAAGGTGTTCAAACTTAATCAGAAAATAAAGACCAGATAATCAAGATAAATGGTTATTGTCGCATTCGTATATTACAGAAATCAGTGAATTATACTTATCTTCGAAAGCATATCAAGCGTTTGAAAAAATTTTATTCACCACATTTGCATTTCCTATGAAAAAAAAAAAAAAGAAGCATAGCTTAATATCTGCCCAATGTGATTGACTCCTGTAACCAACCGCTTAGTGTGGAGAATAACAAAGTGGCTTGACATTGGCCTGCAATTCACACATTTGTTTACGCACCCTGGCGGCCTTGCATTCCTGAAGTAGTTTTCTTGCTTTGTGCTAACACTTGTCACCCCTTCATCAACTAGCAATTAACCAAAACACAATAACAATCTCAAACACCCTTAAAATAAACAAGAAAGTATTAAGAAACAGAAAACCTTTTTGTGATTTTGAATTCTACTAGTAGGTACTAGTATATATGATATACTGACCCTTTAAAGGCTGGTTTTTTTACATAACTACCTGATATAGAATGTGCATACTGTGCCAAGATAAGAGTAGGAATGACAGTAACAACAATCCTGAGGTCACGTACAGGTAGGTCCTTGCAGCTGCCATCAATAGTTTAGCAAACAATTTGAAGGTAGTGTAATTAACAAGAAGTTAGTTATATAGTTTTTGAAACAGAAGAGAGAATAAAAGGAGATGGGGGATGATATATTGATGGAATGGGCCTATGATTTATTATTTGCCGTGCAGTAGTATATTACTGAAATTGTGGAAATTAAATTAAATTCTTCAGGGGGATTGGGTATACTATTTGAACCAAATAAAAAAAGACAACAATTTGTGACAGTAAGCAAATAAATGTATTGGAGAACAAGGGACAGGCTTTTCTAATGTGATGTGCCATTAAACTCAAATTCTGTTCTCCCTCTTGAAATTTTCACTGGTTTTTCGGGAAAATGATGCACATTTTTGACAAATGGTCTTAAATCGTTGAACCATTTGTTTCTGGAATTACAAACGATGTGATCCGTTGTGATCTGGGCATGTAAGAAAACAAGGCAGTTTATAGCTAACTGTTACTGATCATGCCGTAGTCAAAGTACTAAGAGATGATGCTGAATTAATGATCCGCTTAGGGTCTTTTTTTCGCTGAATCTGGGTGCATATATCTGTGTCAGTAAGCATACCGGCGTTCTTGAAAATAAAGATGTATTTTATCAGTTGCCTGAGAAAGTCCATCACGGATATG
The DNA here is from genome assembly GCA_014162995.1 of Artemisia annua. Taxonomy (NCBI): domain Eukaryota; kingdom Viridiplantae; phylum Streptophyta; class Magnoliopsida; order Asterales; family Asteraceae; genus Artemisia; species Artemisia annua. The sequence continues at coordinate 54,613 of LBNU01039491.1, forward strand.
ATACTTTCATTTCGAAACATCAAGGTCGATGAGTCATGTTGAATTTTACCTGATTAGTGGGTTTGAATTTTACGGTCAGCTTGATGCTACACTTGTGCATATATTGGAGTGATGCAGGCGAAAGGGTTGGAAACGTCACGAGGAATACCCCCATTTATGGCATATATTTTGAATCAAGAAGACTCGTCATTCTCGGCATAACGGCTGGAACGAGGAAAACCGTCATTTTGTTTACTAGTTTATAGTAGATTATACTTGAGCGTCATATTAGATCATTTCCAGCTCAAGTAAATCTAAATGTCCTCGAAAGTTAAAAGAAATACTCATTGTGTGATGTTGTGGCAACTTCTGTAAACGATAATGCCATATGAGTCTATGACTGCCGAAGACCAAAGCAACTTTAACTAACATTACGATAAAATATTACTTCGCAAAGCATAAAAAAAAATCAAAAACAGAAACTTACTAAAAACAACACAACTCCAGAAAATAAAAAATCAAGATTCTGAGATCATAGATTATGGTCTGACGTCAAGAATTCAATCTTAAAGTCCAAGAGTCATTTTCGTCAAGAACAGTTGGTGTCGACAATCTCTTATCGATCGTTTTTTTCACTAGTTCCCATTAAACTCGCAAAGAAACAGTATTTCAATTTTCATACCCAAAAAAAAACAAAAAAAAAAAACAAAAAACAAAAAAACAAGAAAAAACAAAAAAAACAAAACCCTACATATAAATCCAACATTTTTTTTTTTAATTTTTCACTGTTTAAAAAAAAATGCTTTATGAACAGATAACTAAACCCATGAAAAATTCCTTTCATACTTTTATTTCAATTGATATGAACTATGCATGTGCATGTGTCACTAAAAAGAGGATACAAAAACAGACAAAGGTATATGTTTTTGCTGTTCATATGGGATGAGTATAACGTCATTTATTTTGTCAAAATGGGGTAAAATGAAATGGTCAATGGTGTATTAGTGTATTGATAGCAGTGTTTTTTTCGGTTGATAATTTGTGTATATGTATCATTTATGGATTGCGAATGAACAGTGATTTTGTGGGGAAAATTTTAAAATTGTAGAAGACATGGCGATGGTGGTAAGTTAGAGGAATCGTTTTGGGTATGATTATGCGACATGCGTGACCGTTGTGCGGGGCCATGAGCCATTAGCTAGTATATATAGTTGCTACTTAGGCTGACATATATGGAAGTCGGGTTTTTTAGGCTCGACATACTGCAAGACATGCATGCGATGGCGTGCCGTTGTTAGAGGGAAGGCAGACAGGTACCATAATCAGAGGCCGGAGCCAGGAGGATCTAGTTAGAGGGTCGAATTTATTTTTGAAAATGATAACCGTGTAATAAGAACGATATTACAAATAGAAATAAATGGTTTGTAGAATTATTTGTGATCACATAGATGAACAATAACATGATTTTAGTTGTATAAAACAAGTTTTAAACAATATATATACGCATAATCCGGAAAGGAGGGTTGGTCGTTTACCGAAAGGAGGTTGGTCTCCTGCTTTAAATAATGTTTCCAAGGAACATAGTATGACATGAATTCATTGTAGGGAGCTACGCACCTGCCTTGACGAGAATTTACCACAAAAGTAAATATGTAAAGGTTTTCAATACATCAAATTACCTGTAACATATATCTCTC
>LBNU01039491.1:56297-103434 GCA_014162995.1 Artemisia annua
CACTACAAGAAAAAAGGCATTTAGCGACACACAAAAAGTGTCAGAAAATGTCCAAAAAGTGTCACTAAATAATTTTTTTTTTCACCTTCACTTAGAAAAAGTGTCAATAAAAGTCCAGGCGGTAAAGGTATATAGTGACACAGTTTCCTGACACTTAATAGTGTCAGAATAGGTTGAGTCTATTTCTGACACATGCATGTGTCACTATAGGCTACTCAATATTGTTCTCTGTACCCATATTAGGTCCTGCTATATTTATTCCAAATTAACACATGAAAATCTAGTAATTAATAACAATTAAACTGAGATTCAAACCTATTTATTATTTCAACCATAAATCGATATAGACAAAGTATTTTGCCTAACCACAAACAAGAAACGAACATCTTTCTCAAGTATGAAATGCAAGTACAATGATTATCGCAATCCAACTAACTACAAATGAGCTAAGAAAAGAAGAGACTAGTCATGCTTGGTCTTCGCAATCCTCACATCGCTTAATTGTTTCCTGTAAATATTGCACATACAAAAACTGCTCAAAGGCTTGCACGTATAAAAACTACATAACTGTGTTGGCAAACTTGTCCCAGATTAGGAAAAATTGGGTCAGGTGGGTAAGATTTCCATCATCATGGGTTGAACCAGGTAAGATCAAAAACACATAACAGTTCATTTGGGTCATTTAGTTCTTTCATCAAACAGTCTGACCTACGACCCTTTTGACCCAATTCTAAAAGATGACCTCTTTGACCCATGACTAATATCACTCATATTAAAAAAATATATATATGACTCATATGACTCATAACCCACTTGACCCATGACCCAAACCAACCCAACCCGGCCCGTCTGCCACTGGGCTTATTGAAGCACATATAAAACAGTTAAACTAAACAACTACCTGATGTATGAAAGCGACTTACGTTTGATTTGTTGCCAGTATCACTTAAAGGGCTTCCAAGTATTTTAAGACAACTGATTTGTTTCCTGTGCAAGTTGAACATATAATAACAGTTAAAAGTCTGCAGTTTTGATATGGAAGGGGTAATTGATAAGAAACAATCAAATGCATAAACTAGTTTATGCAGTATACATATCAATGGATACCATACCTACATGTAACCATTTTATCTCCATTTCCATTAAAAGATAAAGCCCATACTGTGTGTCCACTGAAATTCATTACGATTAATAATTAGATTCCAACATATTGATTAGTAACAGAAATGTCGTTTAGTCTTTATAAAACTCACATACGAGCAATAGATGATTTCGTTAATCCAGAACTCTAAGCATTTTTTTTAACACTCGCTTGATTCTCCTAGAGTCTGCACTCTGCACACAGTCACACAGTCATACTCATTGCCCGGTAAAGCTTCCCATATCCAAACACATTTGTCTCGACTACAAGTTGCAAGTAGTGACCCAGATGTATTCCAAGACATGCTTTTAACTTCATTTTCATGCCCCTGTAATATAGAAAATCGATATTTAAAATAAAATTTTCTTAATACACAGTACATTAAATTAATGCTAGAGTAATACTATAGAGTTGTTGATATTTAAATATAGTAAAAGTACCTCTAAATTGGAAACACATTCGAAGTCATCCCCATTTAGTTCCCAAATAGCAGTGGTGGCATCAAAACTAGCAGTCGCCAATTGTTTACCAATATGAACTTAAAAAAACTCATCTTACGGAAGCCTTCCTCTAGGGGCTCCCATGTATCAGTTATGTTTGTGGATCAATGGATGTTATCTGATGGAGACCAACAATTCACCTCTGCAATACAGCAAGTACAATAACTCTTATCAGCAAAAGTACCAATACGCGGTGGAAAATCAGTACATACACAACAAAGAAGCATGGAAAACCTCTATTAGTTCCATAATGGTAACCCATCTTGTTGATAGCTCTACCCATTGCTTTGAACATAATTTCCGATGAACCCTTTTCCTAGAAACCAGATAAGTAGATAAACTGTGAGAACACTAAAAGCTGAATCACCTTAATTGTTAACTAATAGATATGCATATATAACAGCTGCAAATATGTAAAATAAATGGAAATACTTCAAAGAGTACATGTCATTTATTTTATGTTTTGCTCAATACACAAAGGGGCTTATTAGATTGCTTATTGAAACTGCTTATCTGCTTGAATAAGATGTTTTGAATAAAAAGTTCCAAGTTGCATATTTAAAACAGCTTATTTAACATATAATTAGATATGCAATTTAGATAAGGAATCCCATACACCATGCTTATCTACTGTATACAAATGCAATAATGACAATTACATATGTACAAAATCTTAAGTCTAATATAGATAGATAACTCCAGAAGATTATTACTAAATCCAAAAGCGTTTGAAAATACCTAAACATTCATTCCTCAAAAAGCGATAAAACAGTAAGTTTGGTGGTAGAATGCTAGTATGACACAAAGTGGCATTCAAGGAACCTAACCTTATCTGTGTCAACATCCTGCATAATCACATTGATATCCTCTTCATCACTTAACGCATGACGACGTTCTTCGAATTCTATATAACCTTTATTGCTTTGATCAAACAAGGCAAACACTTTGTGTAGGTCATCGTTCGCTATATATTCTCTTTAGAAGGTTTTGCTGGTAATACTGCATCTATGTTGATAGACAGATAGAAACTCCAGCAGCAGGACTGCTTCAAACCCCCTTTACTGTAATCCGAATCTTTCAAGCTTTAACCATTATTTTGCAAAGTGTCTCTTTTTGGCCGACTAAAAACATATATACACGGCAGCCATAACTGATGCCAAAACCTGACTTTCACGTTCACCATTTAATTTCTTTTTTTCATAGCAGTAACTACTACTATTTTCAGACTCACGACTCAAATCACACATTTACATATTCTTTCACCTAGCTCTTATTTCTCAATAACCGATAAGCTTTAACCAACCTCTACTTCACGTACTAGCTAACTAACTTCAACGATCCAGATCTCACTCACTTAAAACCTAACGCCCATTGGCATTATGTAAATACATGTTCAATCATTACAATTTTTCATATCATACAACACACTTCTTTGTTTCCTATTACTGCAGTAGCTATTGTGAATGCTTCACATATAGACTCATTCTCAGTTACTATATTTGTTTACAATAGTTTAACAAACACCATAGTAGCTATCATACAATATATACCTATAATCCGAATGAAGTCCAAAACAAATATCTACTGTTTAAAATCCTCAATAAGTAACACGTTTCTATCTAATTTACACGCAATGTAATATTCCAAAGCATCTGATCAACAAATTCATATCCATCACAAACTTCACAACAAATAAAACAATCGCACAAAGTAAATTAACATTCACATCAAATCAAAAACACAAACTGAAAGTTCAGTAATCAAACGCCTCTAACGTCAACACATTCACATCAAATCAAAAACATAAACGCAATAACGGTAGCAACGATTCAATAACCTAGCGCATCTATCATAACCTAGCGCATATTCACATCAATCAGTACATATTAAACAGGATCAATAACTTACATAACATGAAGCATATTCGTAGCTCAAACACATAAAACACGATCAATAACCTAACGCGATCCTACCTACGGCTACCTACCTACCTACCTACACTTTGTAACTACAGTTACAGTTACATAGCACGCGTACGAGTAACTAACAAACTAGAGCTCAAAATACAAACAAAATGAGCTTATTAAGTTGAGCTTATTTGAACTTGAGCTTCATAAAGTTGAGCTTATGAAGTTGAGCTTAACAAATATCGCAATAATTACCTAATTGAGTGACGGGGCGATTAAACCCTAACGGTGACGAATAAACCGTAACCTGAGCTTCGATTACATAACAGTGGAAAACGATTACATAACCCTAAGTGATTTGGGAAAGTGTTTTTTTTTTTTTTTTGGGAAAGTGATTTGGGAAAGTGAGAGTGAGGGGAAAACGATTTGGGGATAAAAGGTCAAATAAGATAGTGATAAAACTGGTCAAATCATTGTGTAATAATTAGGAGTTAATATTAGATTTAATAAAAGGTCAAATCAATTAGTTTTATTAAATATTAGAAGTAGTAAAGTTTTTATAAAATGTGTTAAAAATTTTGAAGGGTAAAAACCTATCGATTTTTTAATTGATCTGGTCAAGCCATCGGGTCAGTTACGGTTCAATTGGGTAGTTCGCTCAGACCGAAACCTAACTGAACCGGTTCGGTTTAGATGGTTTAGGCGTGTTCTTTTTTTTTCTTCGGCTCAAACCGAACCGAGCCAAACCGAATCCGAAAACCAGAAATATCTAAAGCAGAAAACCAAACCGAGTAAGGTTGGTTCGGTTTGGGTTGGACCGGTTTCTTTCAGTTTTCAGTTGATTTAATACACTTAAAATCTAACGATCTTGTAAACAAAAACGGGCTTCGTATTTACATTTTTCAACAAGTACATATACAAGTTAGACTTTTCATAACATTTTTTTTTAATAAAAACTACGCTTTTGCTCATACTTTTTAAAAAGTGTGGGTAAAAGTAAAACTATTACTTACACTTTTCAAAAAGTGTGAGTAAAACTACACTTTTTCTCACACTCTACGTAAAGTGTGTGTATAAATTAGACTTTTGCTCACACTTTTTAAAAAGTGTAGGTAAAAGAAAAACTATTACTTACACTTTTCAAAAAGTGTGAGTAAAACTACACTTTTTCTCACACTCTACGTAAAGTGTGTGTATAAATTAGACTTTTGCTCACACTTTTTAAAAAGTGTGGATAAAAGTAAGACTAGTACTTACACTTTTTAAAAAATGTGTGTATAAATTAAACTTTTACTCACACTTTTCTAAAAGTGTAGGCATAACTAGATTTTTGCTTACATTTTATGTAAAGTGTGGGTAAAAGTTAAACTTTTACTTACACTTTTTTAAAAAGTGTAAGTAAACATGTACTTTCAGTTACATTTTTATTGTGTGTCATTAAAAATGGTGTCACTAAAAGGCCTTTTTCTTGTAGTGACTTATAACACGAGTCCAACATAATGAAAAGGAACCATTGTTTTCGAACTAATGAACCTAGAGAGTGGAAAATATAAAATCTTACAAAATGTAAAAGGTTTGATTAACAACAAAAGTATGACTAGACACAAGGCCAATACTAAATATTGTAAACAAACAAAACATTTACGACTATATTATTTAATTATAAGGGTTTGTCATTTAGAGTTAACGAGTGGGGTAATTCGCGCGTTGCTGCGGGAATGCCGTGGTAAATCTAAATTTGAAACCGAAAAGATTAACCAAAGAATATTTCGAGACCAAAATGCAACATGTAATTGTCATTTTCTTCCTGAAGTAGTTATAAATTAATCGCATTAATATTCAAAAGAAGTAGAAAAATGAGGCCTTAAAAAAAAGGTAAAACAAAAGAAACTATTAGAAGATGATCTAAAACTGCCAATGTGGCTGTTGGGTTCTTGAGCCCTTTTTTGCATTCTTGATTTGCAGGTGTTGTAGACACTTGTATTGTTTCACACTTACCACACGAACAAAACTTCTTTTACATCTTGGTGGTCTTGATCCTATTTGACCTCAAAGTATTGTCTTCTCATCCTCCGCCTTAACAAAGATCAAAACACTATATTAAAAAGGGTTGAAATATAAAACACTAAGTATCCCCTAGCCCAGATGGTGCTCTGTGTTGGTTTGGTTTTGACCAAATTGACCAAGAGGTCCTTCAAGCCTGGCAAGTGACACTTTTTTATTTTATTTTCTTTTTGTGATTTTTCTTTTACAAAACCTTTACACAACTGTTTTTAAGAAATTTTTACAAAAGCAAACTTTTTGAAACTTAAACATAAGCTCAGAGTGAGCTTATGAGCTTAACAAAAGGCTTATAAGGCTAAAAATGGATTTTTGTTTGAAATAAGCAAATAATAAGCTATGCTACTGAACGAAAAGAAGGAATAAGCTAAAAACAGATAATATGAACTTGAAATAAGCCAGAGAAAAGAGAAAATCACAAGGGATAAGCTAGAATAAGCAATGAAGCAAAATTCCAAATCCTATCAATTATGTAGGCCAAAATGGCCAACTGCAGGCCTGTGTGGGGCCCACACATAAGCTTGGGGGTCCAAAATGAGCTTTGAACCAAAGAGCTGACCTGGAGGGCTTCTCAATAAGCCAATAATCACACCCTGGGTCCCACTAATAAGTTCTCAATGAGCTTATCAATATGGCTTGGTCACCACTGGATCCTCAGTATACTGAGTTGGTGAGGGTGAATCTAGGACAAAAATAAGATATGGGCAAGACCTCCAAAATCAAGAATAAGCACTGATCTAAGAAACTAGCTCGTTTAGGTTTCTAAAAAGCCAATAAGCAAGAGGTGGGGTCCACTAATGAATGCTATGGAAGTTTATGAAAACGGGGTAGTGAGCCTGGTTCAGGGGAGCTTTTGGTTCAACAGGCCAACTTTGAGTGAGCTTATTTATAAGCAAATAGTTTCCAAAATTAGATTTTCTTTTTGAAATAGACTAACAAGCTACCAAATGATACAAATCAACAAGAATATTTTATTTCCAATCTATATTAAACCTTGTGCATGATCAAGAAAATCTGTCCATTTTGACAATTAAGAACTTTGACTTTTTTCAAGTTTTGTGAATGTTGACTAATGTGAGATTTTAAAGGTCCTAGATCACTGAATATGTTATACTAACCTAAAATGAGACTATAATTAGCTAGATTAACAACTTTTACATTAATGAGAATGATTATGCAAGCTAATTCTTTGACAGTTAAGCAAATGATTAAGATCCAAGGTGAGTTTGACTTTTGTTCAAATGAGACCTGGTTTTTATGGTTGAAGTGTTCTACTGCAGCCTATTGTGACATGTTTCAAGCACAAACAATACCAAAAACACACTGTGAGTCCAATGATTCAGCAAATCCAAACACCCTTTTAACAAACTGATTTATTGAGTTTCAAGAGATTATACTGATTTAGATCATAATACTGACTCAAAAGGATTTATAATGATGTGATAAGTTAGTCTAAGTACAAAAACACCAATCCTAACAGCAGATACTCATAAACTACTTATGAGCAATTTGACAGTGAAAATAAAAAACTTAGCAACTATGAATTTTAATGAACAAGTACCAAATATTAAGCAATAATATAACTAGCATACACCAAATAAGCATAAAAGCACAGAGATAAGCAGTAATAAGCACTGCTACAGTGATAATGCAAAAATTGAGAAAATTAGAAAAATGGAACTCACTTGAGACCCTAGCTAAACAAGGGCTCCCAAATGGGCAGCTACAAGCTCTAGCTTGTTATAAACGAGCTAGTAAAAGTCCTTCTTGCCCCTCCATTGTAGGCAACTTCCTTAAGCATCCTGTCTCATATGCAAAGGTACCATGTTGTTTTCATTTGATCCTATTTTTTTATTCTTTTTATATATATATTTTTTTCTTTTATCACTTCTGAAAGCTATTAAGAGCTTATGACCAAGTGTGAGACAACAATTGAGCTTAAACAAAGATTTGGCTAAAAACCTTTAATTTTCCAACAAAACTGAAAAAGGGGTACAAAGCTTGGAATCAACTGATAACTTCTATTTAATTTGAAGAAAATGGTTACAGGATTAAAACTAAGAGTACATTAAGCTTAAAGCATCAAGATAAACATTAATTCGACAATACTAAATTAAGCTAAAAACTACACACTGTCTTCTCTTGCTTCTCTTTCTTTATATAGTGCAAATTAGGGTTTCCCTTGGTCTTCTGTATCAATCCCATCAACAATCTGAGCCGTTGGATGCCTGGAACCCATCCTAGCCATTGAAACCTTTTTGGCGGGAAAATTGGTTTTGACCAATTTGGCAGTTTCTTGCAAGAGGTGGGTGGTGGCATTTAATGTGGAGGTGATGTTAGGTGAAAATGGAGGGGGGTGGTGGGATGTGATGGTGCTAGTGGGGGGTGGCAAAACTAGGGGTGGTTTTGTGGTTTTGGTTCAGTGAGGGAGGGAAGGGGATGGTGGGTTTCACCGTTTGACCCCGATATTATACTAAGGGGTATGTTTGTTTGTGATGTTGGGCTTGTGGTGATGTTGGGCCTGTGTTTGTGTTGGGTTGCGTTTTGTTTTGGGTTTATAATAACACAAAGGGTCCGTTTGGTTTAATAGTATCACAAGGACCAAAGTTGCAACTAGCCAAAAATTGAGGGACTGAAAATGCAACTTTTCCAAAGTTATCATAAGGACCATTCTTGCCAAGTCTAAATAACCAAAGGACCATTGTTGATTATTTTCCAAAATAGAACTCCCAGGGACCAAACTTGCCAAATTTGCAAAGTTGAGGGATCAAACTGCAAACTCTTCAGAACTTTAATCCAGGGGTCATTTTTGACAACTTTTGAATTCCTAAGGACCTTTGTTGACTTTTATTCCAAAATAAATGCTCAGGGGCCAATTCTGTCAATTTCTAAAACTTGAGGGACCATTTATGCCAATTCTTCAAACTTTTGCTTCAAGGACTAATTCTGGCATTCTGTGATTCACCAAGGTATATTTTGACAATCTGAGCTCAAAAATGGTAATTTACTTCCCCGACTTTGGCTTTTAACACATTTCCCAAACTCGTGCTCGTTTTTGTCCTTTTCGACCTTATTTATGTCAATTTTTGAAATATCCCTTCCTGCACGATCACAAACACAAAAACACAATATCTTTTGTATTTATAGTTAGTTTGTGTCTGTTTTGGTCTTAATTTGGCCAAAAAAAGGTGTGTGAATAAGCACACACCACTAACACATAAGGGTGTTAGCCCATAATCTCTGTAACAAGGTACAAAAACATAATCAAAACGAATAGAGTATGAAACATAGTGAACACGATGCACTAACCGAATGATTAAGTAATATAATAATGATTAGAAATGTTCTTCAAGGATAATTAGGTCTTCAAGGTTGATCTTCTGCTGTTTGGAGAGGCTTTGATCGTCTGGGAATGACCCTAAGGGTCTCCAATGATACCCTAATTCGTTAATGACTTTGGTATTTATAGTTTCTAAAATCGGGGTTGATACGGCGCATCTAGAGAGTTAGATGCGCCGCATCTATAAGTAAACGTAGCCTCCAAGTCTGAAACTGACCAAATATGGCGTATCTAGAATTCTGATATGGATCATCACCCAATACGATGCATCTAAAGACCCAATGCACCGCATCTCCTTAAGAAACAGATAGGTTTCCTTTTTCTCTTTGCGTGGCCTTTTGAACGGGCTAAAACGGAGTCCGGATGAAGATTTTACGACCAAAATAGGAAAGCATCTTCAAGTGTCGACTTGTAATCTTTGACTTCTCCTTTAAGCTTCTAATCTTCACTTGATTTCTTGGTAAGGATTGTATATGGCCGATACGGCGCATCAGATTGGTCCAATGCGATGTATCAAGGTAACTTCGCGTGGGGTCCAAGATTATAATATTCGGAATATTCGTACACCGCCTTTAAATGCGGCGTATCTTCAATCTCTTATGTGGCGCATGTCCTTCTGTGTTTTGGATCATATTTGGTGAAGTCTTGAGATTGATACGCCATATCTCTTGAATGTAATACGGCGTATCTGGAGTAGAACAAGTTGGGTTTTCTTCGTTGACAAAAGTTTCATATGCGGCGCATGGTATAAATCCATGCGGCGTATGCTTCAAAATCAGGCAATGGTCTTCATATTCGTCTACGTCTTGTTATACGGCGCATCTATCAAGAATGATGCGGCATATTCTTCGTCAGTTTAGTAGACTTTTCCAACTTGATCCATTTTACTCCAATTTACGTCCAAAATAGCTAACTTTCATCAAATGCTTGTTTATAACTGAGAATTACAAAAGTAAGCGATTAAGTGTCGATTCTCCTATAACATAATACTCCCTCCGTCCCAAAATTATTGTCCACAGACAAAAAATACACAGTTTAAGAAAAGTGCATTAATTACTGCTTTGGTTTCTACGAAATCCAACAAAAGACAATTTTAACCTTTGACAATTAATTAATGTGTTCTTTTAGTTTTGTAAATATCAATTTTAATTAAGGGCAATATAGTAAACTTAAACAAATGTAACTACCATTTTTAGTAGTGGACAATAATTTTGGGACATCCAAAAAAGGAATAGTGGACAATAAAATTGGGACGGAGGTAGTATAAAACAAGCGAATAACATAGGATAAATGATGCTAATAAAATATACTTATTTGATGTCATCAAATATCCCCCCACTTGAATTTTACTTGTCCTCAAGTAAACTTTAGATTTAAACTTATGAAAATGTATCCTAAACATCATCTAGGATTTTTATAGTTAAGCATTCATTCGTTCAATCTCAGTTACACAACCAAACACCTGACGAAATAGGAAAATGAAATCAGTCAAATCACTAAACTAATCTATGTGGTAACATTTAAGTAATTCTCTCTATTGCTCGGTCGTGACGAGTATTCTATCATAAGCTTGGCAAGGATACACATCTCCACCACTAAAGCTAAGGAGTAACAAGTCTAAAGCAATAAATAGTTTTATGAACAATGTTTTAGGTGATACCTAGCTTCGTTTAAACATCTCTTGCACAAACTTAGTAGATCGCTGGCGCGAGTCCTCGAATCCTCAAATAACGGATGGTCACTAATGTGTTTCTTGGATCGCTGGCGCGTTATTTGCATAACGGATGGTCACCAAGTCACACACCAGATCGCTGGCGCGTTATCCAATTCATCTAATACTCGGATGGTCACTACCTTATTTACACATTTGACATTCTTACTTAGCCATTATCATACTCGGATGCTCGAAAGCTAACAACGAATATAATAATTCGGTAAAAGGTATGGGTAACAATTGGGAAACATAAATAATTTTAAAAACAAAATAAATAAAAACAAAACAAAACAAATAGATTAAGTCCTAATGTGGTTAATCACTTTCCCAACCATCCCATGAATAAGACACAAAATCATAGACTAACTCACGCTTTAACACGGAAACTCACACTTTAGTAGGTAGACATGAATCAGACTCAATAATATCATAATCAAAGAATAAACCTTAGTTGGCGTTCCCATAACGGCCAAATCCCTTGCAATCCATATATATAATACAACAAATAGTAGTGACGTCTCTACTAGTACATAACTTTATATCATTGGTTTTTCAAACTCACCAACTTCTTCTTTCTTTTTCTTTTCTTTTTTTATGATTTTTTTTCATAATAAATAAAAATTCTAATGGTGTAAAATTTCACCACTTCATTATAATAACAATTCTGGATGATTTTTCCATACTTTTCATACTTCAGATATTAAGGTAATAGTGAAAGTAGTAAACACACAAAAAACATGAAAAATATACAATATCTACTTTCGCTCCATTGCATTGTGCAATTTCCCGACCTAACCAAAGATAATAGATAATGCACAAGAACACAGGAAACGCGGGGAAAACACACTTGCACCAAAAGCAACTAACTACGAACTTAAATCTATAGGGTAGGCTATGGTTTAAGGGTTTAACGAAACAATTTTTTTTAGGTATTTGTAAAAAAATTCAATTTACCACGTTAGACAAGTTATTCCAATTATATCAATAATACTTATTATTGTGGTCTCGAGTAGTATACAAGCCAAGTTTCAAAGTTTACAAGTCACCGGCACACTCATATATTTGTGGAATTTGGGTAAAATATTAGGAAATGGAATAGGCTTAATTCTCACAATTTGGAAATAAGGGTTATGTGAGCGGTCATGCAATTTAGATTTAACAAAAACGTGCTAGAAAAATTTAAATTTAGGCATATTAAGTACATATTAAGCATATTTTTGAAAAATAAGGACAAGTAAACGTTCTAATTCTCCATCCCCCCACTTAAGATAAACAACATCCTCGTTGTTTAATTTTGAAATTAAAAACAGGGAATATTAAGAATTAGAACGGAAAACTCCCTTGAGATTTGCTCAATATGGTCCTCCATGGTAAGAATGCGAGCATATGCATGTAATGCGGGAGTTCATCAATACCTTCAATTATCCAGACCTGTAAAAATATAGAGAGCATAGAAAAAGAAACTCGAGAACATCTCGTTAATCATCGGTTATAAAAATAAATATACGAAAAATTACAGGTCAGAGTGTTGATGCGCCGTATCCATAGAATATTGGATACGCTGCATCAACCTCCTGTAGGAAATACTAAAGTGCACGTCAGGGGTCAATACGACACATCTACTAAAAGTGCATACGCTATATTGACCAACTGACGGAAATACAAAAATGAAAATTAACTAAAAACAAAATAAAAGATAAGCATGGGTTGCCTCCCACGAAGCGCTTGTTTTTGTTAGAGTCACGAGCCTGACTCCACCCTTATTTACAATGTAATAGGGTGTTGTTCCCCCCACTTGTAATCAAGTGCGGGTGGTAGTAGCAATAAGCACCATAAGGGTGTATATTTGCTACTAGTAGTGATGGAAGAAATATGTAAGTATCATACCTTGGCAATATTCGTACTCCTTTCTTTACCTTACCCGGTTTGGTTGTTAAATTTGATGACATGAACATTACATGTGAGAGAGTTGTATGTTGAGGATGAGTGAATGTCCTTTCTTCTTCATTTGTATCATTGGTAGTAAGGCGTCCCTTGACTTCCATAAAAGATGAGAAAGGGTATTTGTCGAGTAAAAGTTCGAGTTCCTCTTCAATCATGGTCATGTCCACGAGCTCATCCTTGAATCCTTTCTCGAGTTCAACCAAAAATAGGTTGATAACAGGTGCTTTATGTGTATTATTAGGTGTAACAAATTCCACCTCATCATTCTTTTGTTTTGCAACCTGTTTAGGAAAGGGATTAATAATATTTAATAAATTTGTACCACTTTGTGTTGTAAGTGACTCCAGTTCTTCTTGTGAGTCTCCATATTCAACTAGTGGTCTTGCAATTTCATCTTCGTCCCGAATAGCCTCCTTAAATAAGTCATCCCAGAATTCTTCAGAATCCCTCGTTGGGTCAAAACCTGGCTTATCCGTTCCACTCCTAAATTTTTCCTTTTGTGGTGGCAATTGCGGTATGTTATCGTACACAATAGCATCAATCTTTTCAATATCAAAATACTCATTATCTTCATCCGAGGGAATTGAAGCAACCCACAAAATCTCATCACTATTATTCCCATTACAAATACCTATAGTAGGTATTTCCACAGGTAAATTTTTGCTTTTTGCATGCATATCATTACATAAGTGACTCTCTAGACCTACTCACGTATCCACACAAGCTAAATATCTTTACCCACACATCCTAAAAAATCCTGGTATGTCAAGCATAGGATCACAACAACACCACACTAAGTAAATTAGTAATCTAACACACTAAACTCATCACACAACCCTAATCCAACACTAATTAAACACTAATCAAGCCTATGTGTTTACAAAACCATAATTGCTTATCTGAACTAGTTTGAAAGTGTTCAAGGCTTATGTATAAGTTACATTAGAATCATTAGGATACCTTAGCACCCTTAGACCCTAGTACAATCCCTTAAATCTTAGGTACAAATCTCTTAAGCACAAAACCATAACTAGGTTATAACTTCCCGGAAACTAGGTCAAACCTTCCCAAAACATTCCTATAAGCTACCACCACTTAGTATAAGCTTCTTAGGACATAGGATTAGTCACTAAACACTCATAGGACCCTAATCTAGGCACTAAACCCTAAGCTAGACCCTAATCTCTCACTAAGCAAAATTAGGTCTAAACTAAACATAACTTAACCTTAATCCTAAAACTAAGTACCCTAAGCACCTCAAACACCTCAAGCACCTAGCCTAGCACCTTAGTCATGCTTAGAACACAACCTAGCACCTCCCTAGCAAGCACACAAGTAGGTGATGCGCCTACTTGTCACCTTCTTCCCATGTCAGTCTCACCACCACCACAAACACCCTAAACCGCCATTGTAGCCTAGCCCCATCTCCCTTATAGCTCCCATTAGTCACCATATAGCTGTAGTTAGTCACTACCTCACCCTCGTGCCACCTAGCTCACCCTTTCCTTGGTCTCTAAGCCTAACGAGTCTATAAATACCCTCGACACCCCCTCCATTTAATCTCACACCTTCACTTCTCTTTACCTCCAACTTTCTGGTTCTAGTGGTAGTATTAAGTCTCTTGTAGCTCTAGAAGTCGAGTGGGATAAGCCTTGAGGCCTTGTCGAGACACTTTTGCCCTAGAAAACCCTAATAGCCCTCGTTAAGCCCTCCCTTGGTCACGTAAGCTTCTAATCTAGTTTCTTTTACTTTAGATCAGTCCTAGGATAGTTATAGATTGCCTTAGATCCCCTAGAACCCCTTGCCTAAGCCTTGATCAATAGGACTAGCTCGTTATCTTTTAAAAACCCTAAAATGAGTCGAATTGCTATTTTTATACTATAAGCCCTTTTCATAAGCTATAAGCTAGTTTAGGCAACTTATTTAAGCTTATATTAGTAAACCATAAGCTAGAAAACCCTTTTGTTTCATAAAAATATACTTTGCATGGAATTAGGACTAGTTTTGCAAAACTTTCCATGCCTAGGGGTATATATGGTAACTTTCTGAAAATATTAAGTATAGGGACTATTTTTGACATTTCTTAGAAGTTATAAGTATAAAGACCCTTTTTGCAAGGTTATATAACCTTAGGATAAAAAGATAAAAAGTTATAAACTTATAAGGACTAGTTTTGCAAAAGTTATAAAGTTAAGGGTATAAATAGTAAATTTTGAAAACTTATAAGTTCAAGGGTCATTCCTACCATTTTCTCAAAGTATAGAAGTATAGGGACTAAAAATGTGAAGTTTAGATAGTTATAAACTTAAGTAATATAAGTATTATAAGTATAGGGTAGATTTTGTAAATATATTAAACTTGAAGGTTATAAAGTAAACTATTTTCATATATATAGCAAACCTATTTTAAAGATAGAATCATAACACAATACTAGGGAGCTTCATGTGAGGAGTACTATGTGGATATTTTGTTTTGACGAGTCTGTTTGGTTTACGATTTAAAGTGCCCTGGCTCCTCAAACGATTATTGCATATACTTCTGAATTATGATGGCCTGAACGGTGTTATGTTATAACTAAACTCTAATAACAATATAAATCAATAGTAAGGAACTTCGTGTGAGGAGTTATATACTTCTGAATTATGATGGCCCGAATAGTATTATGTTGGCAGCATAATACAGTAGTAGGGAGCTTCATATGAGGAGTTATACTTCTGAATTATGATGGCCTGAACGGTGTTATATTATATCTAAGAATCCTAAGATAAAACAATTAATAAACATAAAACAAAACAACTAGAGCTTGACATGCCTCCACAACAATAATAGACCTCAAGATACGTGAGTCAGCAGTCTAAACCTCTAGTCACTTTGACACCAATCACATAGCCTGAAGCCCATGTGAGTTTTCATAGCCTCACACCTTTTAAACGCTTTCTAAATGCTTTCCAAACCCTGTGAGGGGGATACATGCTACTTGCTTTAAAAACTGAATACAAGTCTTTTTCTTTGGTTGTTGCATAAGTGATACTATCTTCCACCATTACATAACTAAAATTCATGAGCCATAATCACTTGTGGGTTTTACACAAGTGAACGCGAGTATAGTTGATAGATCTATTGGAGTTTGACACCTCCCGTTGGTTTACCTCAGCCGGGTAACCAATAAGTACTATACTTGAAACCTCTAAGGATTAACTTTGGCAAGTTATCCTTCTTGTCCCCTCATGGTTGGGTCTGCAGCTCCCATGACCCGGACTGTTAACGTGCGGTTTCAGGAGCTTAGTGCAACATACCCCACTCTTGATGATTGTGCATGCATCACAATTATCACACACACACAACATTTTCACAGATGGGTGTAACAACTGAACCCAAGGAACTTGTATTTACCCACACCCTAAACCTATGACTCTCACTCAACCTAGTGTTGACTTTTAAGCATGTATCCTAGGTAACGAAGCTCTGTGGAAATTATGGCATGGAGTGGCACAAAGCTTGCAGGACTTTTCACTCAGTTATCGTTCAAGTTTCATAAAAAACTTAGATTTTGGGGACCTCCTCTTATAAAACTCTGATGATTTTATGGAATGGTAACTCATTTTATAAAAACGTCTTTTTTTGAGTCGTTTTCTATTACTCTAACTGTGATTCCATGAAGCAATACCCCAACCCTAAATCCGCTGCAAAATGTGAAAATGAGGGTGTTACAGATTGGTATCAGAGCTTCAGTTGTAGGGAACAAGGTCAAAACCTAAACTACAACTATTTTCCCGATACCTGAGAAAGTCCTTTGTGCCACTTCACTCCCAAATGCCTTTTTCCCAAAGCCATACGTGCATTAGATCTGCATACTAGGTATTACTTGACTATTACTTGAGCACATATTAATTTCTGCATTACTAGATAGATATGCCTGCTCCCCACTACTCTACTATTATCCCATCCGGAATACATACGGAGAATGTTCATCCCTCTCCGAATGATTCGGATTTAAGCCTTAAACATCTGTTTCCCGAATCCCCGAATAGCCCTAGGATTAGTATATATACACCGTCACCCTTAGGATTTACATCTTTTATAGATGAGCCACACCTAAAACATATAAGAGATTTCTGTGCTAAGGCATCACCTATCACTTCCCCAAACACTATCCTACATCCACCTTTTCCCACACCTAGGTTAGAACCACATGGTTTCTTTCTCCCTAGAACACCTTATATACCTAGAATACCCATCCCTGCCTATAACCCTAGATATGAACCTAGGCAACCCTATACCATAGCACCCACACCTTATTTAGTAGACCCTCCCACTTCATCTTGGAAATTTGAAGTCGGAGAAAATCCCACTAAAACAACCTTAGAAAATCAGGAAAATCAGGTAGAAGAAATTTTAAATAATCTAGATGAAGTTTTCCTTGACCTTATTGGGAAGATAGAAGAAGGTCATGATAATAATTTAGGTACCCGACCCGACTATAGTAATTTAAGAAATACCCTAGCACAAGCCTGTTTTAGGATAGGCAAATTACAAAAGAATCGGATGAGATACCACCATAAGATAGCCTTTGCCCGTTTTAGAATCCGTACCTTAGAAAAGATGATTGATGATGGCGAGGAAAGTCATCAATCAAATTTAGGAAACACTATAAACCCTTAGATTTAGGAAAAACCTTGGAAGAAACCATTAAGTAGTATGCCTTAAGAATTTTACTTTAGGATGGTTAAGAATAGTAATACTTTTAAGATATGTAAGATAGGAAAGCAATAATAAGACTTAGGTATATCTTATCGATACTTCCTGGTGTCCCTCAAAAATTAGGATAACCTAGTCAACCTAGAATTAGGTATACCTTTCCTTGATTACTTTAGGTTATCCTGAACCCTGTAAGAACCCCTAGGAAATTTAGGAATAACCCATAAAAACATAGCAAGTGAGTACTTGTTATAACCCGCCTTAAACCCTTACTCTATCATAACCCTTAGAAATATTAGGACCCTGATTCCTTAGACATATAGACTCTTATTACTCTTAACCCCTAACTCGATTGGGTTTCGATTTCAAACCCAAGTCCTTGTTGAGAGCCGTCTCATAAGGATACTCGTTCATGAAATTTAGGTTTGAAAAAGCCTAAAGTTTCATTCTATAGAATCTGTCCTCTATTCTTTCTCTTCCATTGATTTTCTTTCCTCGGGCAATCTGCCTAAAAAAAAAATCTCTACCCTCTTAAATCCAACAACACGACATTTGGCATAAATAACGACGCTTGTTAGAAATCTAAGTATAAAATGTTATTTATGACCATATGCGGTTGTGACTTCCTCTTCCGATTTTCATGACATTTTATGTCATGTATAACGACTCCTTTCATACCTTCACCTTTTCACCCAAAATCCCTTAAACACACTTCCTCTATCATCTCATATGAT
Organism: Artemisia annua; assembly: GCA_014162995.1. Classification (NCBI taxonomy): domain Eukaryota; kingdom Viridiplantae; phylum Streptophyta; class Magnoliopsida; order Asterales; family Asteraceae; genus Artemisia; species Artemisia annua. The sequence continues at coordinate 74,337 of LBNU01039491.1, forward strand.
ACTAATGATGAGAATTCTTATTCTACATCATAGAGATCTGAATTCTTTCTCTCCATTATCTCCGGTTTTCACTACTTCTTTAGACTCCTTTTGGTTAGAAGATCTTTCCCTAACCATTCATATATATGATTATATAGTAATTATATACAAAGTATATTCCCATCCTTCCCTCCTTACTTCTTTAAGATTAATATGATTCCTAAAAGAAATTATTTACTCTTAGAAAACCCCGAGTTACTCTCCCTAGAATACCCATACTTAGGAATAGGAATGACTTTAGGATGCCTCTGGAAGATAGAAATAAGAATACCTTAGATTATGAAGTTAGATTACCCTAAGACATCCCTAAGAATAATTTTGAAGTTAGAAATTAAGATAGGAAAAAATAGGATTCAATTTAGAAACTTTATTGAGGATATTAGAACTAGAACACAGATTAAGTATAAGGAATCTCAGGGAAAAACAAAGAATTAAATAGTAAGCCTCCACCTTAAGCCTTTAAACCCCTAGTTCAAGATAGGCATATTAGCAAGCTTCTACCAGATAGGCACATTAGCAAACTTCTACCATATATAAATAAGTCATTTTAAGAACACAATTTGCCCCTATCTAATCCCTTAGAATACCCACATCATATTTCGAGGATCTTAGAAAAGTGAATCCTTAGGAAACAATTAAGAAACTTTAATGGATCTGATTAGTGGTTTATAAACTTAAAGCCCTTACTTATAGAAACTAGGAAAAATATATTTGAGGATATTAAAAATACTTAGGTTTGACATTTCATAGGTTACACATTAGGAAATCTATTTAGAAGATACTATGGATACTACCCTAACTAGTTTCAAGTATCTAGGAATAATTATACTTATAATCATAGTGGTACTAGTAGTAATAGACAACTTAGGGCAAAAGATTAAGCCCAAAGACCCGCCTAAGAATAGTAATACTCCTAATGAAACTCTAGCTAAAGAACCACCTATTCTACCTAGCCCTCCTCCCTTTATATGATCATCATCGATGACTAAAACCGAAACATCACCCTAGACTTTAAGTTTAGTACTAAGAGATTAGAAGAACCTTAGGAAGAAAACAAAACTTAAAGGAATCTAGTAAATCTTATCCTTACTTAGAATACCATCCCTTCCGGTATTCTATTCCCTTGTTCTAAATCCTATCCAATCATTTTGACTCCCGCTCCTCCGTTTTAAACTTTACTTTCCCGCCTTTCCTTATCCTCTCGTTTAAACTTCATATTCCTGCCCTTTTTGCTTCACTCCCCTGTCATTTTCCCCTATTTTTCTTACTTTAAACTCTCTCCCTACCATCTCCTACAACGTTCTAAGAGTTAGAACTTGTATTTCTCGTCACATCACAAGATTCTATTAGTTAGGTCTTGTAAGAATATCTATGTTCAACTTTAATCCTCATTATGTTCAACTACGATATTATACTATCTCTCTTTACAAGTGTTAGGTCACCATTTTACAACACATAACCACATAATCTTTAGAGAGAGAAAGTAAGTTAGAGAGAGAGAGTGTGGAAGGAACTCTTGTAAATGAAGATAATGAACTTTGATTAATGAGAGAACCAACACCCTCCTTGGAGGGTTAACATTCTATTTATACTACTTGTCTAGGGCTTCACATGACTTTCAACTTGTTACATTACTAGCCCTTAGACTTTAACAAAACATGTAAACATGAACTAAATAACATGAAACATTGATAAAACTAAACATAATGATATAGTAAAGTAACCTATTACAAAACTTAATGAACGACACTTGATATTAATAAAACATGATCCTAACAATCTCCCCCTAAGGGCCGGTCATCAAAGGTTGCGTGACATCATCATCTTTGTCTTTCATCTTCGACATTCATAGCTCTAGACGTCTTCAAACAAATGATTAGATAGATAGTGATTCTGTGTTCATCATGCTATGTTCATCGTTGTTGATGTGATCCAATGACGGTGTTATCTGCCGATAGTCACTACTTTGCCTCCAGTGGTTGTACGTCATTCCAACATGCTCATACGTCTTTGGACTTTGTGATACATACTTAGGCAATTCCCTTCCTTTGACTTTGATCTTAGTCTCTTTACTTTGTAGATTCCTCTTTTGACGTAGAATCTTTCTTTGACTTTTGAGTTGCTTCGATCTTTGGGGGAGTTTTCTTTGATATTCTGACATAGGTATGAGCATGTGGAATCATGTGTTGTGGCGATGATAATGAATGTGTAAGGTTAGCTACATGAAAACGGTTAGTAATAATCAACCGGTACTTACAGGTTCGGAATTAGAGTTCGTCATCAGCATAGTGTGAAGACTCCCTCTAACCCTTACCAAGGCCGTTCCTAATCGGAGACCCCCGAAGGAGCTTACATGGACATACAAAAGTACACCCACGATTAGGTGAGTCGCTGGAGATCACCCCACGACTGTAGACCATGTTGAGACCACCGCGAACACTAAGCGTAACCCCTGGCAGGATTTCCGTTCAATCATTGAGAAATACATAAGTAATTCCTCTCATAAACGTTCTCGGCAGATTGCTAATATCTGCGTAGGACATAATAGTTTACAACTGGCATCCATTGATGTAGAATCACCAGTTGTAGGAATTTTAAGTGTTCCTAAGAGATCTTTGATGTATCTCGGGGCTCTAGACTTAATAAGTGCACATTTAGTCGTCGGAGGTGTGGAGCAGAGTACCTCCTTTTCAATATCAACACATTCGTAATGAGTGGTCAATAGATTATGCAAGGTTCTCCGTGAGAATGAATCAAGTATCTTTTGAGAGACACTTGAGTAGCTAAGAAGGTTAAGTGCAGTGCGTCACTGGGTCCATGACGACTTTGTTCTTCAATACCGGTGTTGTCTCAGCAACAACCAGTAGCAGATGAATTGAACCCGGTGTCTGCTCTAAGGTTGATAATATGGAGGGCTATTTCTTTTCACCCTTTTCTTTACTTTTCATTTTAATTCTTCAACCCCTTATTTCCCTTTCATTCATTTCTCCTTTTTTCATATCATACCTAAGGACTTCTAATTCTATCTATTAGTGTTGTCCCTGGGTAGATCCCTCCGGCTCTGGCGGATCATAGGACGGTTTTCCCTAACCTTAGTCACCTTATAACTCCTTGACTATCCTATTGTTGCCATTAGAACCAAATGTTTGAAATTCTCCTCAAAGTGTTTATGATAAGAAACTTTTTGTTAACACTTTGAGGGTTTTGATTTCATTTGAAAGACTCCCCCTTCACATGTGCTCGTGTATTAATTCAGAAATTTGGACACGCGGGAGGAGTAAGCACTTTTGAATTGATCCATTCTTAATAGACTTGTACCCGAGGGATACGTTTACGTTGCTTAGTTAAAGGGGTCCATTATCATCTTTTAGGTGATAACTAGCCCTAATAACTAACTTGAAGTTGTTAACATTCCTAAGTAAGGAAGTTAGACCCGTCAAAGTACTCATCTACTAAGAATTTCTCGAACCGGTACACTCTTACTCAGACAAGTCCTCTTCGAGACACGCTTACATCACTAGTTAGACTAGCTTGAAATTATTACCCGGCCAGGACAAGTCCTTTCGATTAATGACATTTTTGGGTTCGTCAATTCTTGGGTGATATCTGAGTCGAGCTCGTACGAGATCTTTTCACTTTTAGCATACATACCATCATATTTTAATCACTTATTCTTTTTCTCCCCCTCAAAAATAGCATATCAAATGTTGTTTTTGAGAAACGTTTGATTAAAATATGCCTTTTGAGTCTTGTGGGGAGAATTCAACGAGAACATTTGTTTGTTTTGAACACAGAATATTCAAGTACTCCCCCTCAACAAGTGAATACTTATTGAGGTGAAATACTTGTCTTTTGAGCAGAATCGTGAAAAACTGAAATTTTGATTGATTCTACTCAAAAGTAAGAAGCTTTCGCTCCTTATTTTAGGATTGAGGCATTGATGCGTACCACAGGGTCCTTTCATTACAAGAACGGGTTGTACACTGTTATGTGTGCACAAAACATAATGATATAAATGAAGATGATAATGAAAAAATTTATAAGATTGTACCAAAAAGAGCAATCACAGCAACAGATGGTCAGGACAACGATAAGTGAGAAGGTTCGGAATCGGTGCCCTTCCTCTAATCAAGCTCTCCATTGTTCGAATATGATTTATGAACTTCAATCTATGGTCAATCCTATCCATGAACTTCAAAGCGTCTCTTACATCATCCCTTGTCCAGCCCTCTCTGATTCCTTGGTCATAACTCTTAAGCCTTTGATCCAGCTGAATTCTGACAAATTTGAGTGTCTGATCCCCGAACTTGTGAGTTTCATCATATCTCATGAATTTCTTAGCTCCGTCTTTGGCGAAAACGACCCCAAACGGTTTTCTGATGAACGTGCAAGGTTTCATACCCAAATGAATGTTCATTTGTGGGGCGGTGAAGTTGAGAGAGGTTTGATAACTTTCGACTCCTAATTGTGCGTCTTCAACTCTTGCCCGGATGATGCGTTGACGAGCAAAAACTAGAAGTGAGTTGATGAGGTCATACTGAAGGTTGCCGGGAAAATTTTGAATTTAACCTTGAACCTTAAGTACATACATATCTTCGATGTCATTTGGATTCAATCAATGATAGTCAGCTTCACTGAATGAGTACTCTTCGTCATCACTTCTTCGGACCACAATTTTGTCAAGAAAGTTGTAACCATATCTTTTTTCTGTTTCAGGAATTCCTGTGATGCCAAGAATCCGGTGCATTGAGTATGGCTTTCCTTTTGATTTGAACGTCAACTTCCATTTGTAAAACCATCTGCGCATCTCCGGCCAGTAATGAGTACCCAAAGATGCTTCGAGATTATATTTGGAGATCGATGTAGAGTACAGACCCCTCATTTGATCTTCAAGATCATCGAGAAGATATGATGCAGCTTTGAACTTGGTAAGAGATGACGCATAACGGTGTGCAGGATCGGTGTTGCCATGAATGAGATATTTTAGATCGTTGTTGAAGAAATACTCCTTGGGGATCTTTGGACGGTTGGGAGGACCAATGAGAGGTAACGGTTGAGAAAAATCTTGAAATTCAAAGTCAGGATCATTTCCAGGGTAGATTGTATCCCATGAAGCCCTCTTTTCCCACGTGATGTTTTCAGACAATGCACGAGCACATTCTTCAACATTGTATTCGAATTCAAGTTCCGATGTAGTGCAAGTCTTGAACTCCGTGAAACCTGCTTTTCGAATCTTCACTAAATCAGAAAGCTGAAGTTTCTGGGTCTTCATTATCTTCTTGATTCGTTTTGTGAAGCCGATAATAGATCCTTCTAAGGGTACTTCTGACTCAGGAATATCTGGATAAGCATCAACCATTTCATCGAACCAGTTGTATGTTGAAGCAGAAGGATCAATCCATTCTGGGTCTGGAAGAGCTGAAGCTTCCTTTGGTGGTTCAGTGATGTTGGCAGGTAGATTTTGTGGGATTTCATACTCGAAACCTGGAACATCCAATTCCTCAGCTGCTTCCATTTGAACATCGTCTGCAGTATGCATCTGAATTTCATCTGTGGATTGTACGGGGTTTTCAGCATCAGATTGAATGTTGACTGTTGTGGTAGGGGGTCTAGAAGTGGAGCCAGACGTCCTTTTGCGTTTGCCTTGTTGCTGTGGTTGATCATCTGGATCGTCATGACGTCGCTTTGTTGACTTAGTCTTTTTGCAAGACTCACCTTTCTTTTCTACCTTTTTCATTGACTTAAGTAGTGCTTTGCGAAGATCTTCCTCATTTGGGTCATCCATGATTGCTTCCAACAGCTTTCCCTTTAGATTACTAGGAGATGGGGTAGATGGTAGAGTCTGAACGGTTATTGGAGTTGTCTGAAACTTTTGTGTAACAACCCTTTCAAGATTTTCTTTAACGTATTGTTCCACGGTTGCTGGGAGCTGGTCACGAACAAATTTTCAAACTTCTCCTGGTAATCGATTCTTAACTCTGTTTGCCACGGCTGCATCAATGTTGTAAACTTTGAATAGTTCAAGCTCTTTCTGTTGTTCTGAAACCTGCCCTTATAAATTCTTCAATTGTTGTTGTAATGATCTCAATAGACTTGGATGAGCATCCACTTGTGATTCTTGGGTTTGCTGAGGAGGAAGTGGTTGGGTCATTGAAGGCAGATCCTGAGATGCAGTTACTTGAGGTTGTTGGACTGGAGCAGCAATAGGAACAATCTCATAACTGCCGGTGACATCAATAGTTGTATCATCCCTTTCTTGATCATCATTCTTATCATCTTTATCACTCTTGGTTTCATTATCACTTTCTTCATCACCTTCATTTGATTCTTCATCACTTTTCTTTTCTTCTTCACTCATTTCTTTTACTCTTTCATAACTACTTTCCGATTCTCCTTCAGATTCGTCATTAACAACATCAGTATCATCCTTATCTTTGTCACTTTCCTTTTCTTCCCCGTCAGTAGACTGTTTTTCAGAACTTGAGGAAACTTCTGCCTTATCGGAATCACCTGAATCATCTGAATTAACCTTTTCTTGATCAGTATCTGAGAGTGTTTGAGAACCGGATTCCTCAGACTTATCTTCACCTTCTTCATTCTCAGATGATGGATTCTCCAACTCAACATCCTTAGTGCTAGAACGTTCACCTTTCTTTTTCAGCTTGGCTATTCTTTCCTCTTCTGAATGTTTACTTTCTTGTAACGTTATTTGCAGTTGTTCCTCTTCTTCAGATTCGGACAAAGGTGGAGTTCCAGCTTCTTCCTGAAGTTGTTTACCCTTGCCTTTAGTTTCCTTTACCCTTTTAACAGTTGCTTCCTCAGTTACCTCATCAATCGGTTCATCACGAAGGGTAAGTTTCCTTATGGGTTGACGAGTAACTTTCTTTGTTCTAGACTTGGGAACCTTGAGGACCTTTTCTGCACCCTTAGAAGCTGCTTTGGTTTTCTTAGAACTTAACCCGACTGAGTCATTCCTTTGGGCATTGTCATAGACTTCATAAGCTTTAGTCTTACGAGCAGCATCTGGTAAATGAATATCAGGAATTCTCATCCCTTGTTTCGTGGTGCTTGTTTTGTGAATTCTGACTGAGGTGTACATTAGATCCATAGCAGGTGTATGTTCCTTATCCTCCCGTCTAGCATCAATATCTGAATATTTATGCATGAAGTGTCCAATGAGATACTTGGTAAACCGATAAAAAGGGATTTTCTTTGTTGGTGAATTTTTGAACTGTCGGGCTTGATAAGTCATATCTTCCCAAATTATCTGAGCGATGTCAATAGGGGCCATTTTGACAACCCCCCCAGTAAAATTGCATAAGTTCCAATGATGGATGTTCGTGTCCAGTTTCTCTGCCAGTTACACAGTTGGTGACGATGGAGTAAAGAGTGAGCCATGGTTGTGGTATATTCTTTCTGTCGACTGAAGATAGGACCGTGAGTTTGGTCTTTGATTCATCATACCGAATTTCTCATAGAAATCTGATAATTTCTGACAACGAAGGACGTGGGGTGAATTTCTTGAAGTTTCTGGAACCTTCAGCAGGTAAGCCAAGAACAGAGCGTAGAATTCCGACGTTAAACTGAATGTCTTTGTGATCAAGTCGTATCCCCAATCTTTTGCTGTCCTTACTTACTTCAAGAGATTTCCTGAATTGTGTCATGTAGACTTCAGGTACGGAGCATGAACAAGTGAGTAGTTGTCGAATGTAATGATGCTGTAGAACCTCCACTATGATTTGACATGTTGGATGACACGGGAGTTTCTCTAGATCAACTTTCAAGTTAGACTTTCCGATATTCCTTTCATCTCCTTTAATTAACTCATGCCTAGGAGTGGTTCCTTGAGACATCTTAGTACCTGAAATGCATCAACACAACCAACGAACACAATATGGTGATGTTTATGTTAGTGAGCATTTCAATATCCAAGTTGTCATCTTGATGGAATTAGTAGTGACCAATGAATAATGAAACATATAAACATGCACAACTAACAAGCATCAAACCAAGGAAGAACACATACAACACATCATACACATTTAAACACACCAAAGCATGTCAGTTACTCGATACATTCACATGTATGAGTACTACTCGATAAAAGCAAACACATACCCGCATACTCGATAACAAATACCAGTCTATACTCGATAACATTATAATGTCCCTTACTCGATAAAATTGGAAAAAATTTGACAGAGATTCTTTTCATGCAAGGCACAGAAATAGAACCCATACTCGATGGTCCTAGTGGTCCTCTCCTTACTCGGAGACACACAATGTTATCCTTACTCGATAATCAAGAAGAGAATCATGTTATTCGACAAACACAGAAAGATGGCCTTACTCGATAATCTACATACCCGATAATGTACATACTCGATAAATCAGATGAAGGCATACTCGATGGTTCACTTAAATCGATAAGGTTTCAGGTTTTGCTTACTCGAAGAATAGAAACAAGTTTATCGAGTAAGAGAATAGAGTTCTTTCTCAAGATAAAATTGTTTTTATGCTTCGAGTAAGGAAATCATGAAGCCTTACTCGATAAGGGAGACAGATACTCGATAAGGATGACATACTCGATAGTCTTCTCAGTCATATTCGATAAGTTCATAACTATACTCGATAACCTTCTCTTTAGGCCAAAATTTACTGTTTTATTTGGGTTATGGGCATGTAATAGTTATTTGGCAAATGGCATCTACAAGCATAATCCAATCCTAAATTTCATATAAGCCTAACACATATTCCTTAATAGCGAATCTAGTGACTCGAATCAAAGCAAAAATTAAGCATACGTTAAGCTAAGAGTTAGGATTTGTGGGAGCATGTAAAGATAGCATAACCAAGCAACTAGAAACACACAAAACACATAACCACACAACCATATTGTACCAGCCACATTTACGAGCCCTAAAATCTTATAACACTCAAAATTTTCATATCTGATGAAACAAGAGCCAATTAAAAGATGTAATCAATCAATTATAGACCTACCAAAGCAGCTTATCAACTCTAATTAGCCTAATTCATCAGATTTAAGAAACACCCAAATTTGGACTCATAAACCCTAGTACACAAATTCTATCAATTAAGCCACAGAACAAATTCAAGAGATTGAGTACATGATAATGAGCAATGAATGACTACTTTAAACACTTACAATCAATGAAACACTCAAAATCAAGAAATCTGGGGTAGAGAGAAAAAATGGCAGTGTAGGGGCGCGTTTTTTGTTATTGTGGGAGAAGAAAATGAATGTGACAAGTATATATATAGGTGAAACTTTCAAAGATTGACTCTTTTGGCCCCTGTACTTGTATAACAACCATAACTTTGACAATTATAGCATATAAAGTCCCTTTAGTTTTTAAGCCGCAATGTTACGAGTCCAAGTGGTTAAGACTGAGTTTAAGTGACAAAAGTCCCCCTCGAACCAATACCACTTATAATGACGGTTCAAAACAACTTTTTGGTTCGAGAGTTAGTCGTAAAAGATGAATTTAGATGAACAAAATGATGAAGATTTAAAAAATTCACAAGATTATAACAAATTTTCTCCCCCTCAAGATATGTTTACGAAAGATTGATGAAAATGTTTTGAACAACATGTCTTGAAGTAGTGAATTTTTGAAATTGTTATGAAAATAATGAAAAGAAGATCTTTTTGTGTTTTACTGATTTTATATTTTTGTATTTTGTTTTTTAATAATACGTACAAAATGTTTTGGTGTCTGACTCGCTTAATTGTTTTTAAGAAAAGATTGTAAATCATCTGGAGTCAAACACCTCATACCAATCCGGTGAACTAGTTCAGCAAACCTAGATGGAGCTAATGATTTTGTGAACAAGTCTGCCAGCTGGTATTTAGTACCCACAAAATATAACTCAATTGTACCCTTTTCAACGTGCTCTTTGATGAAGTGATAACGGAGGTCGATGTGTTTTGATTTGCAATGAAGAACAGTGTTGCAGGAGATTCCTATCGCGCTTTTGAAATCACAGTACATCGGGATTTTGTTGAATAAGTAGCCGTAGTCCATTAGCTATGTTCGCATCCAGATGACTTGAGCACAGCAAGCAGACATGGCTACATATTCAGCCTCCGTAGATGATAATGAGGTGCAATCCTATTTCTTCGATTGCCAAGACACAAGTTTGTCTCCAAGAAACTGCAAACCACCAGAAGTACTTTTGCGTGTGTCTACGCACCCTGCATGATCAGCATCTGAAAAAGTATTAGTTCAAAACCAGAATCCTTCGGATACCAGAGTCCCATGTTAATGGTTCCCTTTATGTATCGAAGGATTCGTTTAGCCTCATTGAGGTGACGTTCAGTAGGACTGGACTGATAACGAGAGCACATAAATACAACAAAGATAATATCTGGTCTGCTAGCGGTTAGATACATGAGTGACCCAATAATACTTTGGTATTTTGTGGGGTCAACAGGTTTCCCATGTAAATCCGCATCTAGCTTAGTTGCGTTGGCCATTGGTGTATTGTAAGTATCACAACTGGTCATGCCATGTTTCTTAATTATCTCTAGAGCATATTTAGACTGACTAAGGAAAATCCCACAGGGTGATTGATAAACTTGTAGTCCTAAAAAGAACATAAGTTCACCCATCATAGACATTTCAAAATTTTGTTTCATTAATTTTGCAAAAGCGTTTGAATACTTTTTATGTGTAGAAGCAAAAATAATGTCATCAATGTATATTTGCACAATTAAAACATCATCCCTGTGTTTTTGGATAAACAAAGTTGGATCTATCAAGCCTTTTGTAAAATCATTAGCAAGCAAGAAAGCAGTAAGTTTATCGTACCATGCCCTTGGGGCTTGTTTGAGACCATAGAGAGCCTTCTTAAGTATGTAGACATGATTAGGATGCTCTAGGTCGACGAATCCCTCTGGCTGACTAACATAAACTACTTCACGTAACTCGCCGTTCAGAAATACCGTTTTCACATCCATTTGATAAACGACCATATTTTTGTGAGCAGCATATGCAAGAAAAATGCGAACAGCTTCTAGTCTAGCCACAGGTGCATAAGACTCCTCAAAATCAATTCCTTCTTCCTGAGAATATCCTTTAGCAACCAATCGGGATTTGTTACGAATAACTGTGCCATCTCTGTCCAACTTGTTTTTCCAAATCCATTTCAGCCCAATGACGTACACTCCATCTGGTCGTTCAACTAATTCCCATACTTCTAGGCGTTTGAATTGGTTGAATTCCTCTTGCATTGATTCAATCCAGTTGTCATATGTGAGTGCTTCCTTAATGTTTTTGGGTTCAGTTTGACGAACTGTGAGTGCATAAATGCAATGTTCAGCATCGGAGTGAAGTCGTTGTCTTGTCATAACTGGAGCTGAAGGATGTCCAATGATGTTGATTAATGGATGATCTTTAGTCCACTGATGTGTTGAAGGGTGAGGGTTATGGAACTGATGCATATTGACTGATTCCAAATTGCGTGTTGACGATTCTGCATATCTTCAAGGTTTGGAGTTGGTGCAAACGGATTGAAAAACGCAAGTGGATCAAAATCTACAGGTTCGGGTACTTATTGTTGGTTCAGACCTTCAGCTGTATTGTCTGTATTGGAATTGGTTTGTTCAGCAAACGGATTGAAGAACTCATTACAAGGTGCACTGTTGTCTACAGTAGTAGTTGTAGGAGCAGTTGTATCAGGTATTTGAATATGATCAGATTGAGCAGCGGAACTAGTGGATACAGCTGGTGCACTTTGATCAAAAGTGTCATCAAACAATGGTGCGAACAAGGTTTCCAATTACTTGCGGGTTGGTGACAATGGTGCAGTTGAAGAATCTGGGAAGTTAAGACGGTTGGTTGCGGGTCCTAAGCTGTTGTGCTCAGAAGCCATTTCAGAAAGTTCATCGAAATTAGCGTGAATTGTCTTTTGAATTTCCCTTGTAGGATGGTTGTAGATTCGAAAACCTTTAGAGTTCTCACAATATCCAATGAAGATCCCAATATCTGCTTTAGCTTTGAGCTTACCAAAGTCATCACGGTCATTATGAGGATAGCAGAGAGCACTGAATACATGAAAGTGTTGAACATTTGGTTTGCGTTTATAAACAAGCTCATAAGGAGTTTTGTTGTGGCGTCTTGTGATCATACAGCGATTTTGAGTGTAACATGCGGTTGAAACAGCTTCAGCCCATAAGTAATCTGGTAATAGAGCATTAATGAGCATTGTTTTTGCAGCTTCCACTAATGTTCTGTTGCGTCTTTCGACAACCCCATTCTGTTCTGGACTTCTAGCAATAGATGTTTGATGTTCAATACCCACTTTCTCAAAATACTCACGAAGAGTTTGTTTCTTAAATTCAGTTCCATTGTCCGTTCTGACTGTGTTTCGAAGTTGAACCTGAATTTTGGTGAGAAAGGTGATGATCATGGAAGGAGCTTGATCTTTGCTTCGAAGGAAGTAAACCTAAGTCCATTTGGAGTAGTCATTAACAATTACTAATATGTACCGTTTGCCGTTAATAGTTTGAACACGCATGGGGCCACACAAATCCATATGAAGCAGGTGAAGAACATGCTTGGAACTTGGTTCAGTTTTAGAGCTGAAGTATGCACGTTTGCTCTTTCCTTGTTCAAAAGCGGGACATAAGTGATCTTTTGAATATCTGAATCTAGGAAGACCGTCAACTAGTTTGTGACGAGCAAGGTCTGTCATGGTTTTGAAGTTAAGATGAGACATACGCTTGTGCCATAACAAGGATTTTGTCGAAGTTGCCTTTGAAAGAAGACATATAGGAGAAGAAGCGATCATGTCTGACAAAGATATGGTGTAAAGACTGTTTTCACGAGTGCCGGACATAAGATCATTTCCTTGTAAGTCGCGAACGAAGCAAGTTTTCTCCCTGAATGCTACTTCCAAATCCCCATCACAGAATTGACCGACTGAGAACAGATTGTGACCAAGGCCTTCGACATAATAGACATGACTAATTTCGATGTTACCACTGACATAATCCCCATATCCCATAATTGCAGCGAAATGATCATTCCCGAATCTGACAGTTCCGATGAACTTTGAGACAAAGTTTCTTAATAGTTTGAGATTGCCTGTCATGTGTCGGGAGCATCCGCTATCAACAATCCAAAGAACAAGTTGAACCACCTGCATCACACGAAGGAGACAAAGATGGAACAGGTTTAAGGGTGGAACCCAAAGAAGTTGTGGGTTCCGTTGGGTTAGATATACACACATTTATAATTTTAGGTATCCATTTAAAATTCTGTATCCTTTCTAACCAACGTTGCCAACTCCAACTAGTTCGTGCTTTCTTCTTAATGAATTCGCTAGGGGATCGCATGTTCTTAGAAGTATTGTTCGCAATTACGGGGGCAACTATATCATCCTTAGAAACTACATTTGGCTTTCTACTTAGCATAGATTTAGAAGCAACAGTGGGCCTAGATTTTCTTCCAGATGTTCGTTTCTTATGACGAGATAAAAGAGAGTTTGCCACACAGTTTGCATGATCACCAGATAACATACTTTTACGACAAAACACACATGAAGCATTAACATGCAAAGCATTCAAAGGTTCAGCATTTGTTACACAAAGATTAGGATTACAATTTGTCAAATCAGAATCTAAATCTATTGCAACATGAGTTTTATTCAAATTCCTAAGGTGGTCTTCTACTTCAGAGGCTTCTAGTTTTCCGCTTCTACGCTTCCAGATCCTATTCTTCCTTTTGGTGCTCTTACGCTTTGATCTGCTAACGCTAGTAGTGGTAACTATTCCTGTAGAAGTTGAAGCATGCACGTTAGAAGTTTGTGAGTGTGTTTCCCTAGGGGTTGTGTCGATGTTGTACATTCCTGGTGCTATCACATTTGTGTCAACATACTTTCCTTTTTCAAGTTTTTTAATTTTCTCTTTTAACTCAATGATGATGTGCTTCTTTTCTTGGATGTTAGATTCTAGCTCACGATTGCAAAAATAAATGTCATTGTTTATAAATTTTAATTCCTCTAATTCCTTTTGATATTTTGAAATTTGACTTTGTAACTCTACAGCTCCATCCTTAAAGGAATTTGAAGTTTTTTGACTTTGCAATTGCAATTCGAAAGAAAGACTTTGATTTTGACACCATTCAAGCTTCTTTTGTAGATGAGAAATCTCTTTTGAAAGTTTATTTTGCACATCATCGTTGTGTTTCACAAGTTTCTCATTTTCACTCTTTAAAGTCTCAATTTGTTCATGCAACAATTTAATATCATCAGTGTGATCATCAACAAGCATAGCAGTACCAGACTCATACAAAGAATTCATAATCACACACAATATCTCAGCATTAAGAACATATTCTAAGAGTCAATCAGCCTCTTTTTGCAAACTTTTGTTTTTTCGTGTTTGTTTTGAAATTGTTTGTTCAGGTGCATTGAAAACTTCCATCATTGATTGTACCTTTGTCTGAAGTTCCTGTTCCCAGCGTGTAGCACAAAGACGCAAATATTGAACATGTGGCAAAAATTGTTTTTTAAAGATTTCTCTCTTTGCTTTTTCGTAAGCATTTTGAAAAGTTGCAATAGTGATTTCTGAGTTTCTTTCAATTGCTTGTTCTAAAAACTGTATGTCTTCCATAAATGTATCAAAATACCGCATGACACGATAACGTTTTGGTAATGGTTTAATTTGACCGGAGTCAGGTAAAGGACCATTTATTTGTGCTACTGGTTTAACAGGACCAACATCAGAAGATGAATTATTTACTCGTATTAAAGACCAAGGTTGTTCGGTTTTCTCTTTCTGAGGCACAAAAGATGCATTTAAATGAGGAAATGTTGAGTAATCAAAAGGTGTATTGTAAAAAACATTGCTCATTTTAGATCGACTCGCATCCTCTATTTCCTCTTCTTCGTCACGATTATATACAACAACACGCACAACAGATTCATCAAATAAGTGTTCGGCACTATACAACTTTGGAATTTCCTTGAGTGCTGTTTTTAGAAAACAAGGTGTTTCGTAACCAAGAGCATAACCACACCCGGGAGGTCTTAGTTGCAAAGTAAACTTTTGAATTGTGGTAATGGACTCACCTGTTTTATAAACAACATGTTTGAACTCTTTTAGTTTCTTTTCCAATTCAACAACTTCTTCAACGTAAGAATCAATCCTTTTCCTTGACTTTAGTTTATGTTCTCTAAACTCAGCTTGACAAATGGACAACTCGGATTTGGTTTTTGAAAGTTCATCGTTGAGTTGAATGATTTGTAGTTTATTTTCAAACCTTTCTTTTTCCATTTGTGAGATTAAATCATTTTTGGAAGCAGTTAATTCATGAAGTTGATGTTGTAACTCTTGTTCTTTAACATAAGATTTTTGGAAAGCAATTTCAAAACTTTTTTCTCTATTATCGCGTGTTTCAAAATTTGTTATCTGTATTTTACAGCACTCAAGGTCTTTCGTCAGTGATGCAATTTTGGCTTTCAGTTTGGCATTTATATCATTACACTTTTGGGCCTGAGTTTGGTTGGTCATAATCATGGTTCTGAGTTGATGCGTGGTTTTGCGACCTTACAACAGGTTTTACCTCTCGAGGGATCTCAAGAGGCTTACAACCCCACCAGGCAGTGTACCTGACCGATGTAGTATAGTGTAGTGGTAAGTACGGGGGATTGATCGTTCTCCACAGGGAATAGTGTTCGTTAGGTATGAAAAACTACTCTAATAGGTCTAAGGTTGAGGGATGATTATTTTTTGTATTTTTATATTTTATGAAAGCAAGTAAAATCTCGGGTTTGAAGGATTGGGCGGAATTAGTTGCTAGCCAACTAACCCAAAAACTACTATTGCAAATAAAATAAAAATAACTAAAACTAAATGGTTGTGAAACTTATATGGAGACAAGTGTGTATACTTAGATTTCCTTACTCCCTAACTATCTTTTACCGGTTGGTTAGTGTGTATTAATTGCGTGGATGACGGGTGTCTTCCTTAATACCATTCGTGGGGTGGCGTACGTACTTCCCCAACTCTATAAGCTCCTACTTCACTCCTATGTCGAGCCTGCTAGAAGCTCCTAACATGGGATCATTAGAATTCGCTCATGCATTAAATACAACCACAAAAACCTAGTACGCATTGGTTCATGTTTCTTAAGACGTTCAAGCAAGTTACCGTATAGGAGGTTAGCTAGTTTTCTTAAGCCTAACATCGATAAACAATCATCCAATACAAGTAATAACACACCAACAACCAATAATCAATAGTTAGTTTTCATTAGATCTAAGCAAACACAAATTATATCTAGCCTAGCATGTTAATTGACAGACAAGCATAAGATATAATTAACCAACACATAGACATATTGATTAATTTGAATGGAGACTTATCTTTAATTGAACATGGAAGAATCAAGGGTGAAAAACCCTTGAAAAAGCTGTCAAAGTCGTCTAGGGTTTGTTCCCAAAACATTGCACACACTTAATGAATGAAAAATAGAAAAGTATATATAGAAAATACACTCTGACGGCGTTAGCTTATAGGCTCTAACGCTGTCAGCTCGCCACCATTAAGGTTCTCGGATGGCCTAGATCTACTTCTGACGCCGTCACTTGTAAACTTGCTCTGGGCCGTCTCTCTTTAGCATTACACCTGACGGCCTAGGATTATTAACACCTGACGCCGTCAAGTATAAACATCGCATTTTCTTCTTAGGGCGTCACGTATAGTCAGAATCCACTCCTTTGTCTTGGTTGGCTGATGGCGTCACCTTGTGACTCTGACGCCGTCAAGAAGGATTTTTAGCATTCTTTTGAGACTTTGTCGTTTTCTTCACTTTATGCTCCAAAAACGTCCAAAATGAGTTGTTTTCCAGAATTCTTCTCAAAAGTACCTAAAATGACAAAAGGAACGATTTAGGGCGATATTTGATCAAATAAATACGATTTAGGGCTTAAATGACCCCCGAAAAGCGGTACACTTTTCGCCTTATCAAATACCCTTACACTTGAGATTTGCTTGTCCTCAAGCAAATGCGCTTTTATTCTAATCAAAATACAAGTTAGGGGTCATTTAACACTAATATAAAAGTAATTACAACAAATAATCGTTCCACTTTAATCATAATAAGCACGGAGATTACACACTAGCACCTCACAAGTAGTGTTTAGATACTCACATCTCTCAGGTGTCATAGAATTATATCTCATAAATGAAAATGGACAATATCTCTCACTACCTGTCATAGCAAATAGATTACCATAGGCTTGGGAAAGGATCGAAAACCTTCTCCACTAGGCGTAAGCACCTAAGATAAACTATCAAAGAGGGCTTTACAAAAAGGGTTGTAATGAGGTGTAGGGATATGATAAACACGGTTTTGTTGGATAAGGGATATTTTACTGGTGGCGAGTTAAAGATCTTGATTAATTACATGTACAATATGGCGTTGCTAAGCCAAGACTAGACTCGACTTAAGCTAATCAAAAACTAAAAAAAACATAAAATAAACATAAAAAGAAACGGGATGGTAGTCCGTATGTTTTTTCTACTTTTCTTTTTCACATTTTTTTTGTATTTTTCCTGATTTTTTTATTTTTTTTTTCATACACTCTTGCCCTACCATCCAAAATAATACATCATAGGGGCCTCGGTTCTCCCCTTACACTTGAATTTTTACATAACTTTACAATTACTATTCTAATGACTCGAATTAAGATAATTGAAAAACTTGGAGTACTTTTAAAATATTTAGCACATATGGGGGTAATAATGTTGTTCTTCCCCATTACTCCATTACACTAGTACTTTACCCATGAGTCCCAATCGTCCCAAAACAATATGTACAAGATATGACTCGACTTAGCAACCATGTAATCAATTAGATAATTAACAAAGGGTTTAACACAAATGTTGTCACAATAATGCACTAAAGATGAGTGCATACAAGGTAGGCTAAGGCGATTTGGGTGTACATTTAAGTGGGGTGTAACAAATTCTCACTTTGAGTAAGATGCTCAAAGGTCGAAACGAAAAGATAGGCTCTGAGGGGTGTACTAGGGGTATCGTGTACCAAAAATGGGTACAACGCAAAGGGTGTGGGAGAATTACTTGACCAATGTAGCCAACGTAATTATAACAAAAACACGGGTGTAAAACAAAGGGTTAATCCTAATGCCTCTTATCATGTAGTAGATCTAACTACACGAATGTAGTCTCACTTGTGGATTTGAGATGGTCCTAACGCAAGTTCTAGAATCTAAGTGCTACCGGTACACACATCATAGCATAAATGCTTTTCCTACCAATTCTAGGGACGAACCTCACATATTTGGGGTGGAAAATTTTTTAGTGGTACGGTTTTTTGTGCTAGTCATATAATTTCCTATCCATGAGATGCTTATTAGGACCAAAGTTTCACTTCTAAATGTTGTAAAAAAATTTTAAATTGGCGCTAAAATTGCCCTAACAAATATTTCTCTCGGTTTTATTACAAATTTACTATCAAACAAAGACAAATCAAGCGCAATTGCATTCTCTAAGGTGTCTTCATTTACCCCCCCCCTTACACTTAAACCGAACATTGTCCCCAATGTTCACATAAAAGATGTAAAAGTAATGAAAATGAAAGAATGAAACAAATACTCCCCTGATTCGTTTGGTGTGGATAGTGAGGTAACATGGTTAGGTCTTCTTCCAATAAAGATGAACGCTCAATGCTTCCCTTCCGAAATATAAATCATCTCCTTGTCCAAAATAACCTGTTAAACCTGAGAAAACAAACACGAAAACCTGCATAACATCGGCGGGATAAATCTGTATAAGGATATAATGCTTGTGGAATGTATATTTTGCAGATTACTGGAGTTTATAAGTTAGAGATTTTATAAAGCATTTTATGATTCCGGAAGAAAAACAAAACTTTCAAAAATTCCAGAAACCAGAACCTGACGCCGTCAGCCTGGGGCTTGACGCCGTCAGAAGTGATCTGACAGATTTCTCATGTTAAGTTTCCGGAAAATTTCTGGAAAAACTCAATTCTTAATTCCTGGAAATCCTGCAAAATATCATTATGACTCGATACAAGCATTTGAGTCAAACAATTACTAATATGTATGCTAACTTAATATTGTTATGATTCATGTTCATTTGTTCTTATAAACCAATTTAAATTTCCCTTACACTTATCTTTTGCAAAATACCTTTATATGTAGCTAAGACGAAGTTAAAAACAAAATAAAGCATTTTTACAATTTAGAGACATGAATCAATAACAATAAAAATAAAACATACATACGGAAGCAAATAAAATCAAACAAACAAATAAATAAACACACAAAGCTTGGGTTGCCTCCCAAGAAACACTTGTTTTTGTTCGAGTCACGAGCCTGACTCTACCCTTATTTAGCGGAGATAAGGGAGGTTTTCCCTACACTTAGGATCAAGTGCGGGTGATAGTAGCGATACACACCAACTTGATAGGAGTAGGCCACGTGAGAAAAGAGTGGGGGATGAATAGTATGCTCAAAGGGTTGTACTCCTTTCATCATAACCTTACCTAGTTCAATTGGGTCAATGGGTGAATTGAAATTTTCTCCTAGAAAGGGATCATCTTCTATCAATTTCGAGAGACTCCTAGTTGGGAATCCATCTTGACCTAATAAACCCGGTTTAAACCCATAATACTTCTTCTGATCAATCATGAATGGGTGATGTAAGTATGTAAGGTCATGGTTCACTCCTATATTGGCTTCCATTCCACATGGCTTAGAGTCTACTACATTCATCGTAAAACTACCCGTACTATATGGTTTGATGGGTGGATCGAGACTTATCTCAATTCCTAAATTTTCATCCAAGGATGGAAGATTAGGTAACGGTTTTGGTTGAGGCTCCGGTTCATCAAAACTAGGAACTTCCATAGAACTAAAAGAAAGGTTATGACTACAAGTATTCAAACCTATTTCATCTAGTTGTGTTTGGTCCAAGGTCTCTACATCTATTGGGGTTCCTATAGTCTCTTTTACTTCTTCCGGGTAAGTCATGGGTGGTGTGTACTCCTCAAGTGATGGTGGGACTTATGGGGTACTTTGTGGGCTTGGATTATCCACCTCATCCTCCTTTGTATCTAGATTACCTATGTGTTCGTTTTGTACTATGATGTTAGGTGACATCCACTTAGGTATCTCAACATTAGCGTATTCATCCCCAAACAAACTTGTTTCATGACCCTTGAAATTTGTGGTCAATTGACTTGCACTAACGTTCACTGGGTTATCTACTCTATAGTAATATTGGGCACAATCTTCTATGGAATCCCATGCTTCTTCAGCATTTAATTCCCTAAGGTCCCCATTGGCAAAATCCTCAATGCACCTTTGGTTACATTGGTCTACACGATAGTAAAATATTTGGGTTAGGGATGCTAAATTGAAACTATGGTGAGGGACTATCCGGAGTTAAATTTTAAAACGAGTCCATGCATCATATATGGGTTCATCTCGATATTGTTTGAACATCAAGATGTCATTAGGATTGAATGGATTTCGTGGTCGGTGGTATGGTGGATTCGCGTACTCCATAATGGTGAACGGAAGAGTCAATGGAAAGGTTTTTACGAACAAAGACACAAAGAAAAGATAGACTACGAGAAAGCTAATAAAAAGAAAATAAAAATCTCACTCGATAGGAATCTAATGAGTAGACCTAAAAAATAAATTTCAACCTAAGCAATAACTATTCCCCGGCAACGGCGCCAAAAACTTGATGCATGGTTTTGCGACCTTACAACAGGTTTTACCTCTCGAGGGATCTCAAGAGGCTTACAACCCCACCAGGCAGTGTACGGTGTACCTGACCGATGTAGTATAGTGTTGTGGTAAGTACGGGGGATTGATCGTTCTCCACAGGGAATAGTGTTCGTTAGGTATGAAAAACTACTCTAATAGGTCTAAGGATGAGGGATGATTATTTTTTGTATTTTTATATTTTATGAAAACAAGTAAAATCTCGGGTTTGAAGGATTGGGCGGAATTAGTTGCTAGCCAACTAACCCAAAAACTACTATTGCAAATAAAATAAAAATAACTAAAACTAAGTGGTTGTGAAACTTATATGGAGACAAGTGTGTTTACTTAGATTTCCTTACTCCCTAAATATCTTTTACCGGTTGGTTAGTGTGTATTAATTGCGTGGATGATGGGTGTATTCCTTAATACCATTCGTGGGGTGGCCTACGTACTTCCCCAACTCTATAAGCTCCTACTTCACTCCTATGTCGAGCCTGCTAGAAGTTCCTAACATGGGATCATTAGAATTCGCTCATGCATTAAATACAACCATAAAAACCTAGTACGCATTGGTTCATGTTTCTTAAGACGTTCAAGCAAGTTACCGTATAGGAGGTTAGCCAATTTTCTTAAGCCTAACATCGATAAACAATCATCTAATATAAGTAATAACACACCAACAACCAATAATCAATAGTTAGGTTTCATTAGATCTAAGCAAACACAAATTATATCTAGCCTAGCATGTTAATTGAAAGACAAGCATAAGATATAATTAACCAACACATAGACATATTGATTAATTTGAATGGAGACTTATCTTTAATTGAACATGGAAGAATCAAGGGTGAAAAACCCTTGAAAAAGCTGTCAAAGTAGTCTAGGGTTTTTTCCCAAAAAGTTGCACACACTTAATGAATGAAAAATAGAAAAGTATATATAGAAAATACACTCTGACGGCGTTAGCTTATAGGCTCTAACGCTGTCAGCTCGCCACCATTAAGGTTCTCGGATGGCCTAGATCTACTTCTGACGCCGTCACTTGTAAACTTGCTCTGGGCCGTCTCTCTTTAGCATTACACCTGACGGCCTAGGATTATTAACACCTGACGCCGTCAGGTGTAAACATCACATTTTCTTCTTAGGGCGTCACGTATAGTCAGAATCCACTCCTTTGTCTTGGTTGGCTGACGGCGTCACCTTGTGACTCTGACGCCGTCAGGAAGGATTTCCAGCATTCTTTTGAGACTTTGTCGTTTTCTTCACTTTATGCTCCAAAAACGTCCAAAATGAGGTGTTTTTCAGAATTCTTCTCAAAAGTACCTAAAACGACAAAAGGAACGATTTAAGGCTATATTTGATCATATGAACACGAATTAGGGCTTAAATGACCCCCTAAAACGGGTACACTTTTCACCTCATCATGAGTTCTGAATCTGGATCATTTGAAGGTTCATTTTGTTCAAGGTGATCATTATGATCATCATCAATTGGATCATCAAATACAACAGCTTGGTTAATTTGAACGTCGTCATCAAATGTAACCACAGGGTCAATTTGATCAACGTCGTCAAATGTAACATATGTGCTTATTTGGTCATCCTCTTGACTAGATAATAATGAGTCATTTTGAACAACTTGCTCCTCGTCTGATGCAGATGTAGAAGGTGAGGCAATATCATGTATTAAGCATGTGTTTAAATCATGTACCTCAGATAGACCATCAGTGTCATACACTGGGCCTGAATCACTCAGATGTAGTTCTTGCATGTTGGCCATAAGCATAACTACAGCATTTGCTTCCAGATCTTCCATGTCATCATCAGATTGAGCATTGGCCATGAAACTGTTATCCTTAGCATTCCCATTTCCACGTGCTTCATCCTTAAGAGCTAGAAGTAAAGCCTCCTTGTGATACTTGCTGCCTTGAGTTCTCGGTGAAGGACATGCAGTAGCCAAATGACCCACCCCATTGCAGTTGTAGCATCGAATGACATTGTTACCAGAATCTGTATTACCTGTTTCAACAATCTCAACCCTTTTCTGAGGAGCAGCAACATTGTTCTGAAAGCTACCATTTGCATTAAACCACTGACCATTTCCAGAATTACCCACATTACCACGAAAACCAGATCTACCAAAGTTACGATTCTGAACCTCAACTCAGCCATCATTAACAACAGCTTGATTCCTTGTGTTAGATGAAGAACAAAGACGGTTGTTAGACTTGTTGGAGAATTTGCTGAATGCTTTAGCAATGAGTGCAATTCCTTGATTCAAGTTGTTGAATTCCTCTTCATCTTCATCATTGTTAACATTGGAGTAGAACATGGAGTCATTGTTGTCATACGAATCAGTTGAACCGACATTGCTTTGCTGAGTAGAATCATGTGCGAGTAGTGGTTGTGAAGGATTCGGTTGAGGGTAGTTGAAGTAATTGTGTTCCTGAACATAAGCATGGTTTATAGGTTGTGGAGTAAAGTGAGATTGAGCAACAAGTGCTAATGAGTTAGGATTTGGAGGAGGTGACAAATTTGCACGAAGAGCTCTATCCTTGTTCACTTCACTCTCATGGTGCTTCAGATAATCAAATAACAATCCATATGGTGCATCATGAAGATTCTTAGCCTGCCTGACAAACGTGACATACTTCTTCCATTCATAACCAAGACAACTTAGAAATTTAGTGTTGATTGCAATCCTTGGGAGTATGATGTTGTGTCGATCCAAATCATTGATGATGTTAGTGAATCAATGATAGTAAGACTCAAGTGATTCCCCTGATTCAATCATGAAGTCTTCATATTCCATATAAAGCTTTGGTTGCATGTCTTCTTGATTCAATTCAGTGCCTTCCATCAAGAGATGAACATGTTCCCACATATCCATAGCAGTTTTCTGAGCATCAATACTTCGAAAGATCGGATTAGGTATTCCCTGAAGAATGTAGATCATTGCAAGTTCATTTGCTTCCCGATGAAGTTGTTGCTCTGCGGTGAGTGAGGATTCAGCAAGTGGTGTAACAGTGTCAGGTCTTGGAGGATTTGCATTAGGATCCCCTGGAGTCGTTGTAGTTGGCCATTGAAATGGACCTTCAAGAATGACCTTTTTCATAAACTTCCCATGAGATTTCTTGAGTTCAATGAATCGTAAGAAACGACTAGCCCATTGAATGTAGTTTCCTGGTGTGAGCATTGGAGGAATGTCAAGAGACCCAGCTTCATGACGGGATTGCTGACTAGTGATTGCCTCGCACATTTGATCAAACCAATGTGTTTGCTTAGTTGGAGGAAGATTGGTTTGCATTTGCTGATGCAAGTATGGTTGTTGCTGTGGAAATTGTTGTTGATGCATTAAGAGTTGATGTTGTTCGTGCATGTAGTATGGTGGATGATACGGTTGCTGATACGGTCGTTGATTCGGTTGTTGATACGGTTGTTGCTGACGATTTTGTTGTAGCTGATGATGATGATGAAGGTAATTGTAGTACAGTGGTTGAGACATGATTAATGATTATGTTAAATGGATCTTTAAGGATAAAGAGAGGTTGTTGTTGTAGATTAGATGGCGAAAGTTGACGTTGAAATGTTTCTGAGGTTCTAACTCGATAAGGTAGTGATCTAAAGTCCTTACTCGATAAGTGAACTGAGGCCCTTACTCGATAAGATTAGCTTATACAGAGTTACTCGATAAGGAGTGTAACTCGATATAAGTCTTGCTCGATGAATATCCTTACTCGATGAATATCCTTACTTGATAAGAAGAAATGAACTTAGTATAGTTTGGCCTTGTTAATAAGCAACAAAGAACCTTACTCGATAAACGATAAGGTATGATTATCTTACTCGATAATCTGGCGAACTCGCTAATGTTTCTCTATAAACAGACTGTTTACTCGATAATTCAGGTTCCTTACTCGATAACCCGAAATAAATGCTAATCCTTACTCGATAAACCCTCTGCTTACTCGATAATTTGACGATGAACAGTACTCTAAATCAAGATTTTAACCTCTAAATGTTGTTTTTTCTACCAAATCTAACTTAAAACAACCTATATTATCCCTTGGCGATTGATACCACTTGTTAGGTCACCATTTTACAACACATAACTACATAATCTTTAGAGAGAGAAAGTAAGTTAGAGAGAGAGAGAGAGTGGAAGGAACTCTTGTAAATGAAGATAATGAACTTTGATTAATGAGAGAACCAACACCCTCCTTGGAGGGTTAACATTCTATTTATACTACTTGTCTAGGGCTTCACATGACTTTCAACTTGTTACATTACTAGCCCTTAGACTTTAACAAAACATGTAAACATGAACTAAATAACATGAAACATTGATAAAACTAAACATAATGATATAGTAAAGCAACCTATTACAAAACTTAATGACAGACACTTGATATTAATAAAACGTGATCCTAACAACAAGGGTTGTAAAGGTGAGATTGACGATACTCATCACTCGAGATGTAGCTAATTGGTAACAGAATAGCTATGGAACTAGCCACCATGGCTTGAACTTGTCTCTGTCATTGTAAAAGTATGTCTCCATCATGAATAGAACTTGTTTTCACCATGGTAGAACCCGTCTCTACCCTGGCTAGAACTTGTTTCTACCATGACTTGAACTTGTCTCCAAAACACTCTTGGACCACATTTCCTTAAATGTGGACCACTCTTCCATTTTCCACTGATACTATTTAAGGACGATTTATGATGACTATTCTATTAAAATGAATTAGGACGCTCTTTCATTTTTAGAAGAAAGTTATAAATCAAATGGATCATGAATTTATAAGCCCTTGCTTACAAGGATTGGGACGCCATTACTTGTAAGTAATGAGATATAAACAAATGAGACCAAGTATCTGGCACATGTACAAACAACTCCTGCTCCGTTTGTACAACTCTTTTCTCTTCTCTCATCTTTCTCTACTTATTCCTTCCCCTACTCCTACATTCATCAAAATCTCGGGACGAGATTTCTTCTAAGGGGGTAAGACTGTAGCAACCCACAAAATCTCATAACTATCATTCCCATTACAAATACCTATAGTAGGTATTTCCACAGGTAAATTTTTGCTTTTTGCATGCATATCATTACATAAGTGACTCTCTAGACCTACTCACGTATCCTCACAAGCTAAATATCTTTACCCACACATCCTATGAACTCCTGGTATGTCAAGCATAGGATCACAACAACACCACACTAAGTAAATTAGTAATCTAACACACTAAACTCATCACACAACCTTAATCCAACACTAATTAAACACTAATCAAGCCTATGTGTTTACAAAACCTTAATTGCTTATATAAACTAGTTTGAAAGTTTTCAAGGCTATATATAAGTTACCTTAGGATCATTAGGATACCTTAGCACCCTTAGACCCTAGTACAATCCCTTAAAGCTTAGGTACAAGTCTCTTAAGCACAAAACCGTAACTAGGTTATAACTTCCCGGAAACTAGGTCAAACCTTCCCAAAACTTTCCCATAAGCTACCACCACTTAGTATAAGCTTCTTAAGACATAAGATTAGTCACTAAACACTCATAGGACCCTAATCTAGGCACTAAACCCTAAGCTAAACCCTAATATCTCACTAAGCAAAATTAGGTCTAAACAAAACATAACTTAACCTTAATCCTAAAACTAAGTACCCTAAGCACCTCAAACACCTCAAGCATCTAGCCTAGCACCTTAGTCATGCTTAGCACATAACCTAGCACCTCCCTAGCAAGCACACAAGTAGGTGATGCACCTACTTGTCACCTTCTTCCCTAGTCGGTCTCACCACCACCACAAACACCCTAAACGGCCATTGTAGCCTAGCCTCGTCACCCTTATAGCTCCCATTAGTCACCATATAGCTGTAGTTAGTCACTCTCTCCCCATCGTGCCACCTAGCTCACCCTTTCCTTGGTCTCCAAGCCTAACGAGGTTATAAATACCCTCGACACCCCCTCCATTCAATCTCACACCATATAGTGTTATGCTTTTAGGGGGTCATTTAAGCCCTAATCCGTAATTATTTGATCAAATATTGCCTTAAATCGTTCCTTTTGTCATTTTAGGTACTTTGGAAAAGAAATCTGGAAAAGGAAGCATTTTGGACGTTTTTGGAGCATAAAAGTGAAGAAAATGACAAAGTCTCAAAACCATGCTGGAAACAGTACATGATGGCGTCACTCTTTACGAGGTGACGGCGTCACGCTTTGACAAAGAGGTGGATAATTTTTACACGAGATGGGCCAGAAAGATTTTGAAGCTTTTACACGTGACGGCGTCACGTGTAATTTCACCTAGGCCGTCACGTTATAACTTAACGAGAGACGGCCCAGAGACTTTTAAAGAGGGACGATGTCAAGAGTAGATCTGAGCAATCCGAGAAGGGTTTTGGCGGCGAGGTGACGGCGTCACGAGCTAAAACGTGACGCCGTCAAGTTGTAAAATCTATATACAGTTTTCTAATTTTCATTCATTAAGGGGGTAACTTTTGGGAGAACTTTAGGGATAAACCATAGGTCGTGGTTTACTGTATTTTCAGGGGTTTTTCACCCTTGAATCATTCATGTTCAATTAAAGATAAGTCTCCTTTCAAATCAATCAATATGTCTATGTGTTGCTTGATTATATCTTATGTCTGTCTTTACTTTAACATGCTAGGCTAGGTTTCTCTTGTGTTTGCTTAGATCTAATGAAACCTAGCTATTGATTACATGTTGTTGGTTTGTTATTGGTTGTTGTGGGTGGGTGATGTCGATGTTAGGCTTAAAAAAACTGGCTAACCTCCTATACGGTAACTTGCTTGAACGTCTTAAGAAACATGAATCGGATGTGTACTGCGATTATATGGTTGTATTTAATGCATAAGCGAATTCTAGTGATCCCATGTTAGGAGCTTTTAGTCGGCTCGACATAGGAGTGAAGTAGGAGCTTATAGAGTTAGGGAAGATCGTACACGACCCTATGAATGGTTTAAAGGAATACAACCCGTCATCTACACAATTGTAACAAACCAATTAACCGGTAAAAGATAGCTAGGGAGTAAGGAAATCTAAGTAAACACACTTTTCTCCATATTAGTTTCACAACCACTTTAATTTTCTTGTTATTTTATTTTATTAGCATTAGTAGTTATTTGGGTTAGTTGACTAGCAACTAATTCCGCCCACTCTTCTAAATACCCGAGATTTTACTTGCTTTCATAAAATATAAAAATACAAAAAGAATCATCCCTCAACCCTTAGACCTAAATTCGAGTAGTTTTCAATCCTAACGACACTATTCCCCGAGAGAACGATCAATCCCCCGATACTTGCCACTTCACTATACTACATCGGTCAGGTACACTACCTGGTGGGGGTTGTAAGCTTCTCAAGATCCCTTGAGATGTAAAACCTACTGCGAAGGTAGCAAAACCCACGCATCAAATTTTTAGCGCCGCTGCCGGGGAATAGTTATTGCTTAGGTTGAAAATTTTATTTTTACTTAGGTCTACACCATTAGACTCCTTTCTAGTGAGATTTTTATTTTATTTTTCTAGGTCTTCTTTAGTCTATCTTTTTTCTTCGTGTCTTTGTTCGTAACCATTACCATCCGACATCATGGAAGGTGGTAATATCCTTGATCCTAATAACCCACCACAACCAAACCCACCTTCTAGAGCCCGTACTTTAGGAGAATACTCCCGTCCTAGCCACCAAGGCTATCAAAACACCATTGAGCTCACCCAAGGAGCCAATGTGTCTCCCTTCCGATCCGACACCATCCGGTTGGTGCAAAGCGGATGTGCATTCCATGGACTTCGTTCCGAAGATCCAAATCAACATCTCAAGGACTTTCTTAAAATCGTTGACTCCATAGACCTTAGTGTTGAAACTCGAGAGACTACCCGATTATGTTTCTTCCAATTCTCTCTGCGAGACCAAGCTAGTCAATGGCTAGAACGTCTACCCGCAGGATCCATCACCTCTTGGGATGATCTCACCACTCGCTTCCTTGCTCAATTTTTCCCACCGGGGAGAACCACAAAGCTAAGGAATGAAATCTTGATGTTCCAACAACGTCAAGGCGAGCCAAACCATTACGGTGATTGTTGACATAAATAATGCGTAAAAACGATATTTATATTTTTCGATATCTCTACGTTTTGATGATCACAAAATGGAAAATCATTAAACGTAAGATTACTACGTAAACAAGTATTAAGCTAGTTTATATCATTATATCCAACTTAATCACTCAAGGTAT
>LBNU01039494.1:0-27089 GCA_014162995.1 Artemisia annua
TTCGGCCAGGAAAAAAAACGTGAAAAAAACGAAAAAAAAAAATTGTCGAAAGTATATCAAATTGCCTGTCTATAGAAAGATAATTAAATGCTCGTCGTAACGGTATATTTTTTTTTGTTTAATAATTAACGGTTTGAAAGATATTAATATTTGAAAAAAAAGGATGAAAGTGGGTTTTTTAAATTGTTGGGATTAATCTCATCCATTAGATCAAATAAAAATGGAGGGAAGATGGATGGTGGAGATTAGTCCCTTTGTATGTAAATAAAGTTTTGTCCTCAAATGATCTTAACTCTTAGTTGTACAATGTGAATAAATCATTGTACTTTTAAGTAATGGGGTGTTTTAATAAGAGTATTAATTACATTTCATAATTTTCTTTAATAAGGTTTTTCAAGATTTCACATTACTTGAATTTTCAATTTTCCACTTTTCAAGATTGATAATTTTTCCTTTATATGTAGTATAGATATAGATACCTTTTTCTCAACAATTACTATGAACATGAAAGCTTTTTATTCAACAATGAGCATGAACATGAAGAACACTGTAAATATCCAACCTTGAAACATCTTCAACAGTAAAAAACACACCCAGTCTTTTTTTTTTTAGTAAAATCTAGAACATTCAAAATAAAACCCAAACCAAACACATCTTCTCCCTAACAGGGGCGGCTCAAGCCTTTCAGAGGCCTAAAACGAAATTTTAAAATGAGGCCTTTTACGATATAGATTTCTTTTGTTTTATATTAGTTTTTTGATTCATTGGATTATTAGAACATCCAACTATCAAACCAAAAAACATTATGAAAATCTAAAAGTTGATTGAAGATAGAGAAAAGAAATCAAACTTCGCTTTTATGACAATCTAAAAGTAGGGTTGAATAACCGAACCAACACGAACGAGGTTTGTTCGAGTTCGTTAGTTTAGGTTTAACGAACAAACGAACTAATATGAACACAAAAATGAACATACATTGGTGTTGATGTTTGTTTGTTGAACAATAGCTTATTGTCGTTCATTCATTAAGGCACTATTTATAAGCGATTCTTGAAATATGTAACTTGTTTACAATATTAGCTAAAAGTCATAGATTTTGTATTATTAAATGAACTTAATCCATCATTTTGTAATAATAAAAAGATGGATTTAGTTATAGTAGTAATCTTATACTCAAATAAAGACTTACTCTCATAAAACTAAAAATAAACATAAAGTAAGCAAACATCTTTAATATTTTAGAAGATTGAGTAATCGGAGACTTTAATATATCAAGACCTCAAGATGATGTCCAAGAAATTATATGCCAAACTGTATATACATAAAAGACGTTAGAAAATCAGAGTTCTAAAATATTTAAAGCCTAAAGCGCGGTAGCTTTAGTAGCTTTATCCTTGAGTAACCATTGCTCCCTAAACACCTTTATCTTCACCTTCCTAAACACTTTCACTTGACCCACATACAACAAACAAAATTCAAACAAAGGACACAACAATTTTTGCTTAAAACAAAATTATCTAAAACATGTCTTGTTCATCCACCGCATCAATCAACGATCTCCCTGCCGAAAATCGCTCCACCGTCACCGACCACTACTTATTTGTAAACCACGGCCAGTTCTGTAGGTCTGGGGCTCTGGGTGATAATAAGGGTTTACGTAGGATCATCAACTATAGACCTCAAGGCATAGAATTTTGATAATCGAGCACTTAAGAAAACAATGATAAGCATTTTCATCTTCGTGACCACAAAACAAGCAAGAAGCAGATGGAATGAAAACACCATGTTGCAGCAAGTTTGTCCTAGTCGGGAGCCGTTTTAAAGCCAAACGCCAAGCACAAAAATTAGTTTTATAGCAACGAAAACATGTAATTTGACATTAAAGTTTAAATCTGGGTTAAAAGAGCAAATTTGCCACTATAAATATATGAAAGATCAAATTTGCTATCTACCTTTTAAAGAGACCATATATGCCACTAGATTTGAAAAGTTGGGGCAAATTTGCCACTTCTCTCATTTAGCTTGCTGACGGAATACTTTTGTGCAATGTTTTATAACCCTTTTTTTTATCGACCCGGTTTATTCGTCGGTTCACCGGGTCACCGGCTGAACCGCCGAGTCGAACCAGTTCTATACTTATGTATACTTTTTTTTATATTTAATATGTAGTGTTGCATGGTCTCATGATTTATCAGACTTTATTCTTACATTCGATTGAATCGATAAAAAAGATTGAGACTCTACCGATAAACTTTGTTTTTAAGTTTTATGACTGTAATAATATAGCGAAGATTTGCAACAACAATCAATTTATAATTGTAAGTTATACAGTATATATTAAAATTATATTAGTTGGTGTTTCTAAGATAGTTCATAACTCTAATTTACTATTTTACAAAATTTTAATTAACATTAGTCCTCACAACTTCAACTTGTCAATTAAACTTAAAAAAATTGATGGAAAAAAAGGTTTGATAGATTTTTTGATAAAAAGTCATGACCCTGCCAGGTTCATCAAACCGGGTCAACGAAAACCGGCGGTTTAATCCGGTTCTCAAACAAGGAAAAACCCGGTCTCATCCGGCCCGGTCTCCTAACCGGTTTACGATTCAACCGATTAAACCTACCGGGTCAAACCAGGTTTTAAAACATTGCTTTTATGTTATGTGGCAATATAACTTGGCAAAATATATAAATGGGTTTACAAATAAGAGAGGTTGTGTTCTTTTGAG
Source organism: Artemisia annua (assembly GCA_014162995.1). Taxonomy (NCBI): domain Eukaryota; kingdom Viridiplantae; phylum Streptophyta; class Magnoliopsida; order Asterales; family Asteraceae; genus Artemisia; species Artemisia annua. The sequence goes on from LBNU01039494.1 coordinate 2,733, forward strand.
TAAACTACACCGTTCGTCCTTGTGGTTTGCGTTGACCGACGAGTTTCGTCCTTTGACCGAAAAACATGCACCGTTCGTCCCTAAATGCGAAACGTTATCTACCGTTGGTCCTTCGCTTTAACGAGACACACTAACGCTTGTTAAATGTCTAGACATGATATCCGCGTAAGGGTATTTTGGTCTTTTCCACCATAAACTTCATCTTCTTTCTTTATTATCTCATCATCATCATCTTCAAACCATCACCACCTATCATCTTCATATTCACCCACCACCACTCTCACCAGCTCCAACCACCTTCACAATCCTTAATCATCATATTCATTACAAAAAAAAAAAAAAAAAAGCCAAAAAACCGATCACTAAATACATAAAACTCAAACTATGAAAAAAATTCCCCAATTTTTTTTAATTACCAACCACACACAAATCCAAAACAATCATAAAAACATCATTAAACATAAAAACATAATTCACATCTCCATTTGTTCAATGAAATCTTCGTTGACTTTTTTTCTTCAAAATATTTTCTTCTGCACTTCCTTGTTGTCATCTTGTTTGTTTATTCGTGTCCAACACAACATATATTATCTCATCTTGCTTCTTTTCACCATAATCAAATAAATTATCAAAAACCTTATTGTAAGATCCGGCCACCAACTAACACAAAAGATCTGACCACCAACTAACACACTAGAATTTATCAAATGAAATATCACCAACTTACACACAACAGCAACCACCAAGATCTGACCACCACTCTACCGAACCACCTTGACAGTCGTCGTCAAGATCTAAAACGCTACCACCTTCGCCGTCGAGATCGAAAATATCACTAGAGCAGATGAAGAAGATAATGATGGTGTAGTCGAAGCTTTTGTGGCAGATCCACAGTTTATAAACCTATTAATTCGAAGCAATTGTAGATTGATGGCGGCTGTTTCCGGTATGGCCGACGGTGGTGTCACCATTTTTGTTACTGAATTAGTTTTAACAGACCCAAGACAAATGCATAACAAGAGAAGCACATATTTAAAACAAACTCAACAACAAGATCTCGGGTTGTGATTTTCGTGGGTATTGGATAAGATTTTATGTGGTTTTTGTGTGATTCAGTTTATAAAACAAAGACAGAGATTTGTGGTTTTGAGTTGTGTGGAATTTGGGTTGAGATAAAGAAAACCAAAAACTCAGCAAGGCATTTGTTGTATATGTTGGTAACCGACTCTTTTGGTGAGGTTATATGAATCAAGTGGGTTAAAAATTAAGGTTCTTCATTTTAAGGTTTTTGATTTTAGGTATTTTTTTTTTCTTGATTCTAAGTTTTTAAAGCTTTTGATTTTAGGATTTGGGATTTTCGGATCTAGGATTTTGGGATTTGGTATTTGTGTTTTCTGGATTATAAGATTGGTATGAATGTGGAGGTTGTGTTGGTGAGAATAAGTGGAGAAGATAAAGTAGAGAGATAATAAAAAGACCAAAATACCCTTGCTTGTGTAGAGTTAACGGCTGTTAACAAGGGCCGTTAAAGTGAAGGACTAACGATACATAACGTTTCGCATTTAGGGACGGATGGTGCATTTTTTTTGGTCAAAGGACGAAACTCGTCGGTCAACACAAACCACAAGGACGAACAGTGTAGTTTACTCTGTTCTTTTCTTTCCACGAACACTTTGACTAGTAGCACCCTACAAATAAGAGTACAGGACGACTTAAAAATAATATACTCTAACTACCACTATAAGTAGTGGGACTTCTTTTTCACCCATCATACATTCAACACAAACAAGCCTTTTTTGGCAATCCACTTTTGTTTTGGTAGGATTGTATAATCCATGTCACCACCACATCGATTGTATTTGTATGACACATTTGCCGACCCCTTAACATCTAGTTAGCAACCTAAATTAGAAGAGTGGCAAATCTGTCCCAACTTCTCAAATCTAGAGGCAAATATAGTCTTTTTAAAAATTGGATAGCAAATTTGATCTTTTCATATATTTATAGCGTCAAATTTGCCCTTTTAACTTTAAATCAAAAATCATTTTTTCAAAAGTCATTTGCTATTAAACATGCATAATATCTAGCACATGATATGAATTATTAAATTTAATGAACATCAGTCTCAATAACATGCTAGTTAAATAAAGTCCAATAGTCCGTCCAACAAAAATATATACAAAATAATGGATATTAATACATTATGAAAATTTATGTAAATTATTATTATTGATTATATATGTTTATATTTTTAAAAGATTTTTTTTAATAGTTTTCTAATATACCATAATCCTATATTATTTGCATGTATATATTGATTTGATTTGTCGATAACTCTTTTTATAATAATATGAGATGAATATTTTTCATTTATTATATTATACTTACGCTTTTATCTATACTATATATAAAAAAAGTCATATTCTAAAAATTAAGAAAACTATATCAAAACCATAAACTTTTATTATTATCTTCATTCTTCATTCAGTATAAAATCATAAACTTTTATTATTATCTTCAACTATTGGATATGTGTTACCCGACTTATCCAATGAGTATTAACATGGATGAATGAAACGAGCTCAAATGAATATTGATATGAATATGAATGATGAAAAAAATAAATAAATACGGATGTAGATATACTTTCACCCAATTAGTATGATCCATTTACATTAGTATCTAAAAAACACTGTATGCAATTAATGTCGTTTTAAAAAAGAATGGGCAAATAATTTTAATACTCATCTTTTAACTAAAGCATTTTAATTCCGATATTTCTTATTTAGGAGGTATGATTGCATCATATCACTTTCATATTTCTTTCATATTCTTCCGAATAAGTGTTTTAAAAGTTAAGAATCACTAAAATACTTGCTGAACAAGAAAACTATATTCACATCGTCATCAATTAAGCATAACTAAAAAAAGTAAAATACTCATACTCATCCGGATATGTTAGAAAACCTAAAAATCCGGGCAAATTTTTTAATCCAGGTTGTAAATCGAATACAAATTTTGATTTTTATAATTCCTGTAAGTCAAAATTGCACAAGTACCACTACCAATTTTAAGTCGTTAAAGATGATTTATTGCTCCATTATTAGTCATTAACATCATGCTCTACCCTTCATCATTTACATTTATTTACCTTTTCTTCATTATATACACACACGCTCTTCCTAACAAACAAACCAAAAAAAAAATTAGAACATGAGTTATAATCCCAAATCAAACTATGTCGATGATGCAAGAATTCCATTAAGAGCCACGTACCATAACGTCAACAAATATCCACAACGCGACTTCTATATGAAGCCGCGAGTTGTGGATAGCGTCTCATGTAGACAAATGTTCCTAAGGAGTTACACTTTCTCTAAAAAAGAGACGGTTTTAAAGAGAACAAAAAAGTGTTTGAAGCGAGCCAAGAAAAAGGTGGTGGCACGACGATGGAGAAAGCGACAATGTGCGGTGGTGCTAAGGAGAGTCAAGACTGCGTCATGGACCGCAGTGTCTGCTGTTTTTCGTAGGTTTTTATGTTGCACTGTTATGTAGATGTGAGACCACCTTGGCTAATTACGGGGTCATCTTGAGTTATGTTTTTAATGTTTTGTTGGATATTTTTATTATTTTATTTATATTATAAATTATATATTAATATAAGAACTATGATTTATTTTGTTTTTTGAATCTTTGTGTAACATATCCGCAAGTACTTTGTGACTATAAACGTGGGATATATCAGATGTGCTTTCGTTTTCTTTTACATCCATTATTATTGTGCATGATTTCATGAATTCGTGTAGGTTCATATAAACTATGCAGTTCGATTAACCATGGAAATGAAACGAAAATCAAGTTATAACATGTGATGATCATAAAATGTGAGATCGAGGTATCAAGTTCCATTATTACTAGCTATAAGCAATTAATTTGATGTGTGTGTGGCAGTGGATCTACTCAAACCCGATTAGTCGGGCAAAATGTTAAACCTGTTAGGCAGCTAGTGTAAAGTTTACGTATATAAATTAATGTGATATGTCCGGACTCGAACTCGAGATTTCGGGATTGCACACTTTACGTACGAGTTTCAATTAATTAATAATTATTACATTTAGTATGAATAATTATTAAGTTCACAAATAAACACTTAACGGTACCTAACATTCGTTAGTTGAAAGAGGAAGGACTAAACATGAAATAGTGATCAAGAAAGATTCGGAATGGGTCTCCTTGACCCATGTTCGGCCGAACCCAACCCAATGGGGTGTAGGGTTTGTGTCTTGTGCTCCAAGATTGAGAATAGTATAAATACATGACCCCATGTATTCATTCCATCATCTCTTGGTTCACTTGCAAACCTAAGTCTTTCTTCTTCTTCTTTCTTTGAGCTATAGGCGATCCAATACACCCTCCTAGGGTTCCTATTCGATCAACTAAGGCTCAACCTAGTGGTGTTTGCTTGTGAATCTAGAACCTAGCTTTTCTAATTGAAACGCTACGAGTACGTGTGTTCGAGAACGAAGTGTTAGCATACTTTTGCTAACAAGGTGATCTTGCCCTATTTGACTAACCCTTAGTCGATCCTCACTAAACCCTAACTTAGGGTTTATATATTGTTCTTGATCTTTGATCACAAAGGTACGCATATTCTTTTATATTCGGTTAATTATTATTACATGTATTTGATCTATTTCCGCTGCGTGCTTGATGATGTTTATGTGTTTATATTAGTATATGATTCACATATTCTAACAGTGGCATCAAGAGCCGTTAACACATTGTAATTAATTACCGAAACACATAAAATTGAATTGTTTGAGATTATTACATGTTATGGTGTTCTAAAGTTTTAAAAATTTTGTAAACCCTAAATTTTTTTAAATAGGGTCGATTACTATTTTTTTAATATTAGGGTTTTAATTTTTTGTTAAAAACTTGTAGAAACCCTAGGTTGCATGTAATCTTTATGTGATTTTAATAAATATTGGTTATATGCCATTGTGAATATGCGATCTTGGTTATATGTATATGATAAGTGTTATGTGAATATCCATGACAAAAAACATGCAAATTTTGTCATGGATGATGGTTATGTAGTAATTGTTACGTGTTTATGTGATTTCATGCCTATTATGCGATTTGAACCAATTAATTAGAGTTTTTAGTAATAAAATTGTTTTGACATGTTTAATTACTAAAGATTAATTAATTATATTGAAAGGGAAGACCCATAAAATCGTGTATATTGATCAATTGTGTGTTATTGTATATTTATTATCGTAGGACTTACGCTACCATTTATGGTGTATGTGGTCCATTGGTACATCGATCGAAAACCAATGGGAGTCTTAGATAATATATACATGTAAATTGATTTATTTAGCATGTTCATTATTTAAGTTGTTTAATTTTATTTAATTGCTATTTGTTTATGTATATGTTTGTGACATGATTGTAAGCGAAAGGGTTATTTCACAATAAAATTAAAAACCGGACTTAATAATGGTGAAATCATGTTTTGAGCTTTAATCTTAAACTTTTAATTGATTTGTGCGACGGTACTTTAATGGTTTCAATAACTCAATGACAAACTGTGTGGTGGGTATAAGTGGAAACAAGTTTTTAAGAGGTTCGCCCCTACGAAATTTCCGCGCTCGCTTGTGCGTCATATTGAATACTATTATAGTACGAAGCATCTTAAGGCAATGTTGTAATTTGCTCAACGCCTCAATTAAAACTTTGTTGATTTATGCTCATGTTAAAGAAACGAATATGTAAAAGTTTTGTTTATGAAACCTATGATACAAAGATGAATGCATGACATCTTTGTACATATTTTTTGATTAAACACATCAAAAAATAAAATACCCTCTAAAATTTAAGTTACATGCCATCTAACTATAAGGAACACTTGGAATTAATTATTTGGTATGCGTGAGACCTAGGCCAAATATTAATGACAAGGTAAATTTCTAAGTTAGACGACTTAATTAAGTTGATGCGTGAGACCTAGAACTTAAGGCATGAGATGGGATGAAACATGCGCACATTGCAAATTGATGAATCAATTTGATGTAAATCCAATAATTGATCTAGGAATTGGAAAATTGTTTGCCAATTATTGTTCGATAGATTACCATCTTTTATACTTTCATTACTAGCAGATCAACTGATGTAATGAAACTTATGAAAAGTTGGATCCTAGGTTTTCAAGAAAATTATTTGGTTATATGAATATTTCCATGGGTATTATATTTTCTTGAATATATTGATTATCGATAATACTAAAATTGAATTTTGTAAATTCTTTTAATGTATTAATGCAACGATGAACCATAAACATAGTCTTCTTTCTATAAGAGAAGGGCGAGACTTAATCCTATTCTTTTTCATGAATGAGAAAGGTATAATAGGATGATTAGAATGGTCTAAATTCTAAGTACATAACTCATAGCAAACTTTAATAGTTATGATTATTTGCACTTTATGAGTTATTAAATTAGAAGCTAGACTGATTATGCAAAATGGTAAAAGACGAATTAGATTATTTTATCTAGTTGTTTTAATTTGACCATTTAAAAATACTACATACAATTGTTGGAATGGTAGATCTATACAGGAAGAAATTGCATCCCTAGTTTTTTCTAAGTTAATAGTTTGGAATGTGATGAATCACATTTACGTGGTAGAATACATTCTTTTATAACCTATATAATTGTTTGAATGGGTTTTCTCAAAAGATGTAGGAAAGTACATAGCACACTATTTCCTTTCACTGATAATGAAACATTTACAATGTTGTCAAATTCAGTGGGAGTATTGTGTTCTTATGGCTGAATAAGGGATTATTGTAATGTTCTCTAATTCAGTGGGAGTTACAAGACTTATTGTCTTGATTATAACTCAGATTATCTTTTGAATATCTCAAGATAATTACTTTCCACATATAGACACTAATATTTTCAAGGAAGTCATGAGCGTTTCCTTGATTGATTGAGTAACTCTATATCTACTAGTTAAGCTAACGACACAAATCATATTGTTCACATTAACAAGCGCGTGCGTGTTGTTTATATGATACAAGGTGTTGTTCCGTGCACAAGTGGGAGAAATCTTTATTGTGTGCAAGGTACAACACATAAGAATATAATTTAAAGGATTCTCTTTACTGCAAAGTAAGAGACTATAGTTCTAATATGATTAATACACATCTAATCTAAGAAACACTTGATGTTGAAATTTAGTAAACGTGAGACGCAGGCTAAATTTTAATGACAAGGTAAATTTCCATGTATGTGTGAGACCGTACATGAATAATATACTGTTTCTAAATTAGATAGCTATTAGAACATGTGTCTCTAACAATACTACTTCAATTTTAATATTTATGTATTATTGGAATGACATAAATGTATGAAGTAATATAATATAATACTACTTCAACTTTAATATTTATGTATTATTGGAATGACATAAATGCATGAAGTAATATAATATAATACTACTTCAATAATAATGTAGTTTTAGAATGACATAAATAAATGAAGTAGTGAGTTAACTTGAAAATACTATTGAAACCAAATGATGGTGTTCATGATTACTTTAGTTATAGATGTTTATACTTTATTGTATAGTTATAAACTTGAAGTGTTTTAAGAATAACAAGACTTATAATAAAGTAAGACGTTAGATTGTTATGGTCTTTTAATTAAGACATATACAAGAAGTCATTGTATTAATCAATGATTAATAACGTGTAGTGAGATTATAACAGTTTATGTCTTCTTTCTAAGACATGAACATGAAGTGACTTGATTAATAAGTACTTGGGTTATAAAGCATGCAAGAGACTTGAAAGTTCTATTTTACCATTAAGTTGATTTAGTTGGTAAATAGACAAGCTAATAGATATATGATTATCTTTCATATTGATAGATTGTCTGACAATATGAGTCCTAATGAAATACCACTAGTTTATGATATGTTCAGTTAGGAAATCAAACTCTTATTGTAGTGTTTGGTTCAAGATAACTACATCTTCTTTTCTTCCAAAATTTATCAAGGTTAGAAAATTGAGTATGGATTGAATATACTCAATTAGACTCCTAGAAGATTAATAAGACGTTATTGAATTATGAAATGTGATGAATCACATTAAGTCTTAAAAATTGAGGTTCTGAATTTGTTAAACTACTTATGCGAAGGTTATTAACAAAGCATGTCAGGAACTGTCAATGTGTATTTGTAATATCCTAAAAGAGGAAATTGGATTGTTGCTCTAATTGCTAAGTATTATAGATATTCTATATATTACTAAAGGCAAGTGGGAGTTTTATCTTGAAAGATAAAATTACAAGATACATAATCTTCTAAAACTACACTAGTTAAAAAATCGTGATGAGGCTTCATGTAAATGATAAACCTCAAGATGATGGAATTATCATTCATAGATCCACTTGGATATCTCAGATATTTGGTTAATATGCTGAGGACTATATGATGAAGTATTACCAAATAATGAATTGGGTAAATTACTCATACTATGAATGTTATAGATGTTGTTCATAAAGATATTCAAATTTTAAATTTGGTTTATCTTAATTCTTAATAGTTAGAGAATGATGACGAGTTTATTCAAAGATAATGTAACCCTAGTGGTTTAAATCTTTGTGTAGAAATCATATGGACAAAAGTGTATACATATTTTAATGTATGTCTTATGACAAGATCATTAATCATATTTAAGCAATTAACTATGATTGAATACTCTTTCCTAAGCACATTAAAGATACAAAGATGGGAATTGTCATATTTATATGAATATGAAATTTGACAATGAAGGATTTTATCCTTGTTAATAGCCATGTGAACTGGTTGTGCTCAACTAAGAGCATAGTTGCATTATACATTAAAGAATTAGAATACTATAAACTTTAAAATGTTTGAAAGTTTGATTGAATAAATTGGTGATTGAGGATGTCACACCATTTATGAAATATTATGTGACAATATCAAGATAGTTGGATATACATATACAAGAATTTCACTAATTAAATTCTTGAAATAAGTATTCTCAAAATTAATATAGATCATAGTTAGTTGAATAATGTCTTGTCAACAAGTATGATTGTCATTACTTGAGGCATAATTGTCAACAAGTCATTACTTGAGACAAATTCATTAACTAGAATTATCATGCATTGATCTATTTAGTATTTGGATAAAGGACATTAAGCAATTAGTATTTATAATGAATTAAAGTACTTAGTATGCTTGTTTTCATTAATAATAAATTGTGTCATATATTTGCATGTTTAAATCCGTGAATAACTTATGTTATTCTAAATTGTCCGTTGTCAATCAATGATATGGGAATATAATTGAACTAAGACAAATCTGGGTTTTGGTAGAATATACTTAAAAGTATATTGATGCGTAGGACATGCCAAATTCACATGATATCCAATAGAATGAATAAATTGAATATAGGACAAAATCTCAACTACATGATTGTACTTTATGGATGTTGTCATTTAAGTAAATCATGAATATTTATCCTCAGACTTGAGATACCAGATAATTGCTGTGGATGTAGCTCATTTGTGAAAAATATTGTAACGCTATCCGTAACTAGTGGTTATAAGGGGTATTTTCGGAGTGATGCAAAGTTCATGGGTTATGCTTGGAGTCAAGAAAGAATTTGTTCCTTCAAATTTGTTTTGAAGCATAATACTGTTTGGCCACTCGTAGAGTTGACAAGATGTTTGCATCGCCATGCCCAAAGTCTATCTGGAATACGTTCAGATGTTTTGGTAATCTTGCTCAATTATAAAATTACGAGAAACAGAAAGTTAATTATGGAATGACTTCGATCCATATCCATATTAACGTAGTATTAGAAACAAAAGGATAAGTATAATGATGAATCATCAAAGGTGGTTTTTTTCCAGGAAACCATACTCATCATCGTTCTGGGGACATTGACGTGTTAAAGCTAGACTAACCAATGTCATTATTACATTAATGTATATCTGAGTGGGAGCTGTAAAGTTTACGTATATAAATTAATGTGATATGTCCGGACTCGAACTCGAGACTTCGGGATTGCACACTTTACGTACGAGTTTCAATTAATTAATAATTATTATATTTAGTATGAATAATTATTAAGTTCACAAATAAACACTTAACGGTACCTAACAGTTGTTAGTTGAAAGAGGAAGGACTAAACATGAAATAGTGATCAAGAAAGATCCGGAATGGGTCTCCTTGACCCATGTTCAGCCGAACCCAACCCAATGGGGTGTAGGGTTTGTGTCTTGTGCTCCAAGATTGAGAATAGTATAAATACATGACCCCATGTATTCATTCCATCATCTCTTGGTTCACTTGCAAACCTAAGTCTTTCTTCTTCTTCTTTCTTTGAGCTATAGGCGATCCAATACACCCTCCTAGGGTTCGTATTCGATCAATTAAGGCTCAACCTAGTGGTGTTTGCTTGTGAATCTAGAACCTAGCTTTTCTAATTGAAACGCTACGAGTACGTGTGTTCGAGAACGAAGTGTTAGCATACTTTTGCTAACAAGGTGATCTTGCCCTCTTTGACTAACCCTTAGTCGATCCTCACTAAACCCTAACTTAGGGTTTATATATTGTTCTTGATCTTTGATCACAAAAGTATGCATATTCTTTTATATTCGGTTAATTATTATACATGTATTTGATCTATTTCCGCTGTGTGCTTGATGATGTTTATGTGTTTATATTATTATATGATTCACATATTCCAACAGCTAGCAAGCTTTTTGAAGTTTTTATGAGCTGTTAACTTTTTATTTTGAAAAAACAAGCTCTTAGTCCTGTTTGGTTAACCAAATTGAAGCTTTATATTTGATGAACGAGCTCCATTTTTAAACGTTGTCCATGAAAGCGTTTACTTTGGATGAGAGCTGTTTTGACAACATTTACATATATACCCTCCATTAGTATCACGTAATGCAAATATGTAATGCTATTATTTTATTACATGAGTTCTATTCAGCATCATAAATTCTTTTATGGGATAATTACAAAAGTACACCTGAAATCGAATTTTGCTCCACAACTAAGTCAAGAATTTTGAAAATTCCAATTTTGGTCATGTGCGACCTGTGCGACTGTGCGACTCCAATAATATTGTGACATGTAGCCTGACAAAAGGTATAAAGGGTACAAGTGGGTGGAAGAGACAAAAATTTGTCATGCCACATGTCACAATATTATTGGAGTCGCACAATCGGACAGGTCGCACATGGCCAAAATTGTAAGTTGCATAATTCTTGACTCAATCGTGGAGCAAAATTCGATTTTAGGCATATTTTTAGAATTATCCCTTCTTTTATTTTTTACAAATTAGTTCAACTGTTTTTGTCTTTTCTTGGATTCTCACATGTTATTCGTGTGCTTTGGTTTTACAAATTTGTTTACAACATATTTCAAAGATGAAAAATAATCGGATGATATTTACTGCGATCGAGGATAATTCAAATTACATACAACAAGATGAACTTCAAGATGTTTGTGGCCATGAAACAAACACTGAAAATGTCTCTCAAATAACATTTTAATGAGATGAACGAATTCGTAATGATATTACAAGCATGTTGTCTTAATACACTACGATTTTTATTAATATAGTTAGTTTATTATTTTCATGTTTTATATTTGTTTACAATNAAAAAAATAGTAGATGACTCGTGTGATGCGAGAATAATATAAAGATAGATAGTAATATTATAGAGGGAAGAAGACATTAAAATGTTGTCATCAATATCTATAACTTGTATAAATATGCACATTACATTTTATGACATACATCATATTATATCTATAAAAAAATGATTACAATTTAATGGAAAGAGAAGTATTACACCATGTAAGCCCACTTTTTCTGTTACACCAATTAAAAAGAACCATATAAGCCCATTTCTCCATAAAATTTTACAAAAGCCCATTGCTCAATATAGGGTTTATTTGTCTACCTAAACAAATTTTTTCTCTGCATCAACATTATTTATCTTACCTACTCTCTCTCAATGATGTCATTTACTGTCTAAGGATTAATCACATGGTTAGAATCTCGTTTTCTAACATCACCTTACTATTTGGAAACGCTCGACAAGCATGAACCGATTTATGGTTCATTCCTTTTGACAGGAAACCACTTTTTTATCGAACCAGGCGGTTTTCATTTGTTCTTTTGAAGGGTTTATTTATATATTTACTATTATTTTTTTTAAAATTGTACAAATGTTTTTTTTTTAAAGTAGGTTTAAGCAAGGTGACGATAAAACTCAGTGGTCTGTCAATCCACTGATAAATTCGATTACCAACCGGTTCGGATCGCTTATAATGTTTGTTCTTGTGGCGATATTTGGCTAAGATCTTGTTCAAAGGTCTCGAGTAAGTAATGTTGCTCGAATTTTTGTTTATCTTTTCTTGGTTTCAAAAGATTAATGATAGGTTTGTTGAAAAGATCTTATAAACTATTGATAAAATTATACAACCCAACATTTTTTTTTCCTTTTCTTGTTCTTTTAATTTTTTATGTTTCGGAATTTGTTTGAAGCAAAAGTTTTCTCAGATTTATGTTAGTGTTTGGCTTATATTTTGGAAGTCTAATTAGCTTGTACATTGTGATTAAATAGTTGTATATTTTGGTGAAAGGGTGAATTAAATTATAAATTAATGGATAGGTTTTAATGGAAGGTTGTACATTGTGCTTAAATCAAGGTTTTCAAGATCGGGATCCTACCCAGGATCGTTTTCGTCTTTGCAAGATCGTGATCGTAAGATCGGATTGGGATCTTAAGATCCTACTATAATGTCATTTTCTTAATAGTTTTTGTAATATTAAATAAATTTACAAATTATTATATATCATAAACACAAAATTATATGAATGTTCCATCAAAATATTGTCCTAAATTATGATTATGAAATGTTAAATAAGATTAACATGTTGTTTTTTAAATTATACAAAAAATAATTCAGAAATTTGTAGTTTTTTAGTTTGTTATCCGAGAAAAGTAGGATCGGATCGGATCGGATCGGATTAGATCTTAAGATCCTATTGTCAAGATCGGGATCCTATAAGATCTTAAGCTTTCAAAGATCCTCTGTAAGATCCGGATCGTTTTTACTTTGCAGTATCATAAAATCGTAAGATCCTAAGATCAGGATCGAGATCCTGACAACCATGGCTTAAATGGTTGTAATTTTGGTGTAGGGGTGTTTTTAATGCTATTAATGTATAATTCTAATGATTTTGGTCTGAATTTTAATTCATGTTTGTTTTTGTTGTACACAATGCTTTGCTTGTTGTAATTATGAAAATTCCTTGCTTTAAAGCGTTGTAAACTTTGCATCCTTTTTTGTACATCTTAATTTTTTGGAGAGAGAGTCATTCCTCCATTATAAGCAGTATAGATATACCATTTCTTATTCTTCTCTTTAGTAAGAACAAACACAATGAATCCTTGATTTTTTTTTTATTATTTTTTTATTTTTTATTATAGTTTTTTTTGTCATCGTACTAACTAAATTTGAATGGCAGAGGTGGTCCATCTTGATATCCTTGAGAAGATACTTATAAGATTGGATGTTGTGGATCTGATCCGATGCAAAAGTGTGTGTAAGTCGTGCAATCTCTCATTTCTCACCCTCATTTGATCAAAAATCATCTGAATTTTAGTTACAAAAAGGATCATAATAGAAGGTTCATTTTGAATCCGTTCCACCTTGGCCCTTGGGATGGAACCACACCAGTTTCTTATCTTGTTGGATTATCCAATGGACTTAAATGCTTTTGTACCAGGCATACTGAAATTATAGTAGCCAATCTGTGTACAAGACAAGTGAAAAAGCTGCCCCTAATTCATCCTGACTTCAAGTCATTATGTTGGACGATGTGTTCTGGTTTTGGCTATGACTCCTCTTCAGATGACTACAAGGTTGTAATAGGGTTCCGGAAGAAGGACCAAACATATTTTCACGTGTTTAGTTTGAAGTCGAATGTTTGGAAAGCTATAGGACAAGTCAAGTATAAGGTTATTCTTATGCGTGGCACCTTATGTAATGGGGCACTTCACTGGATTATGTTTCCTCAAAATCAAATTAAATAATAACAATGATCATGATAATAAGGTGGCTACAATTCTTGCTTATGATTTATCCAAAGAGGATTATAAAGAAATTCCACAACCTGATGACGATGCCTTACATCAGGGTATGTTGTCCAATAGGAGAGATATTGGTTTAGGGATTATGAAAGAATCTCTATGCATGTGTATTTCCTATTCTATCGCATCCCTATCATATATGGGTAATGAACAAAGTACAACATAAAGGAGTCTTGGGAGAAGGTTGGAATTGATAATTTACGAGTACAAGTACGTATACATATATATCAACAACTAGCAAAAGGCATGTCATATGAGAGGTGGTTCCATGATGATAATAGAATGATGCTCAACGATCGGATGTATATTGTTGCTCCTGTATTTGTACAGAGCCTTGTATCTCCCCACAACCACGGGCAGTTCCCATGTCTTTCTTCTAAAATAAATAAATAAATATATAGCTCGTACTTTAGGTTTCCTGAGTTTTTGTTCTCTGAAGGTATTCAAAGTAGATGGAAAGTAACTATCTATTCTTTCCATGGATTTCTGTTTGAAAATTTTTAATTCTCCCAACCAGTGCAAGAATCGTTGCCGGAAAGATGGATGTTGTCCGAATCATTATTGTTTTCCTTTTCAGAATCTGCATTAGCTTGTCCATCACTTCTTTGATCATCCTCCTCATCCGAGGAGTCTTCATCATTTAAAGATAAAGAAAGCACATATCCATTAAAAAGAGAGTCAATTCCTTCTTTGGTTTTGTTAATATCCACCATAAACACTTCGTTTTCAATTGGTATTTGGATCTTGTATTTGATAAGATCAAGATGGTCGGTTAGGATACACACTTTACCCACCGTTCTATTGAAATGTCGCGAGCTACAATCTTCGTGAATAAGAATTTTGCCCCACAATTCTGCTATTGGTTTGAAGGGATTGGAGAACCATAGTTGTGCATGATACGAGATTGAAATACATGTTACACGGTTTGGAACGTGGTGCTTGTTGGTCCATGGCGTAAGCAATAAAAAGTGAGTTTTAAAGGTTTTGTTTGATAATGCTTTTACGACAGCTTCGTGGTTGAGGAATTGGATGAGGAGGTTCATGCGTCCTATGTATTTAATGCTACAATCATCGAAGCCTTGTTCGATGATAATGTCGTGAGTGTTTGTTGCATTATCAATGGTTTTCAATTCTACGTCGATGGATGTGATGGAGTTATGTGGTACGGATGGGGAAAAGGATAGTTGTAGATTTTTTGTTATTATTTTTTTGTTTTGGGGTGGGATTAGATCCATTAGAATCTCAGCGAAGGTAGGGTTTGTCACAATTGTTATGTTTTCTAACACATACTCCGTATGATTTTATTGAAAGAGGAAATTCTTTAATTGCTCCAAAAGTATAATAGTGTGTACCTCATATTCTCAAAAAAATTTCATTTTCTTCATATACCTCATGAGCGACTCTCTCTCAAGAATTCTTGGGCAACACTCTCAGAAATGTGACACGTGTCCATTTGATTGTCCCCACATTGTACTTTCATAGTACTAGTTACCCCACTAATTTCTTGGGCGACTGGGGCCTACATTCTTGGGCGACTTGAGTTTTTTTGTCTTTTAGTTAAAAAGAAATTTTTTTATATTATATAATAGTACACATTTCTTGGGCGACTGGGTCCTACTCTTGTAAATTCTTGGGCGACTAGGTCTCACATTTTTTTATATTAGTGTAAATTACATAAATAACCTCACACTTTCTTTTGTACTTATAGCTTTAAAACTTGTACATTTTGATTATTGTACCCACTCCAGCCACTACCACTTACTCCGGCCACCACCAACAACTCCGACCACCACCATCACCACCCATATATTCCGGCGACACCCAATTATTCCGGCCAACATTTTTTTTCAAAACACCAACTTTATGATCTATCTAAGTTTTTTCAAAAAACCAACTTTATGATCTATCTAACTTTATGATCTATCTATTTATTCCGGTGACACGAATCACTGCGCTTTATGATCTATCTAAGTAACACAAGAAATAACGCACCAACTTCCAACTGATAGACTAGCAGGTGCAAGAAAATTTTTAAAAGATTGAAATCATTAATTATTTTCAAATACGCAACTTGAAAACAACAAAAATATATATCACTTTCAAACGTTCCCATATCCTTTGACCCTTGTTAGTCAGTTAGTATCTTTCACAACGAGTGATCTCATACTCGAAAAAAAAAGTACCAATAAAATAGCAAAAGAAAAGAAAAAAAAATGGTAGCAGCCTTTCAACTCACACCAAAACCACCTCCCTTCACAATTTGTTACTAACCAGACGCCGACCATGTTCAAAAAAAAATAAAATAAAAATAAATAAAAAATAAAAAAAACAGACGCCGGCCAAATACTACAGATCAAACACTACCATTATCTTCACCAGCTCATCCCGATTAATCCATTACTAACCAGACGGCGACCGGACCCACCACGCGCCGGTACTGTTCGCCGGGATTTATTATTTTCCGGCGAGTTTAAGCAATTAAACTTTACCAGATCTCAGATCCATGTGGTTGGGTGATCGGTATCTGGATTTTGTGTGTGTGATTTTTAATGTGATGAGATGTGATTGTGTTTTGTGATAAGAGATTGTGTGAGTGTTTATTATTATTATTATTATTATTATTATTATTATTATTATTATTATTATTATTATTATTATTATTATTATATATAACGGATAAAGTTTGTGTTGGGTGTAGATCTATGTTTATTGAGATTGAAGATAGAGTGAGATGGGGTGTTGAGTGTTTGATTGAGACGGTGGTGTGACCGGAGATGGTGGTGGTTGAATCTTTTAGTTGGTGGTGGTTGACTAAGATGGTGACCGGACTTGGTGTTTGATTTTTAGTTGGGGTGGTTATGGTGTTGATCTGCTGGTGGTAGTGGTGACGGCGGTGGAAGGTGGTGAAAGAGATGAAGGTGTCAATGTGTGGTGAGAGAGAAAGAGAGGGTTTAGGGGTATTTTGATATTTTGGTTTTATATAAATAATGGAGTAATTAGTACTATGTGGGGACAATCAAAGGGACATGTGTCACATTTCTGAGAGAGTTACCCAAGAATTTTTGAGAGAGAGTCGCCCATGGGGTATATGAAGAAAATAAAAATTTTTGGGGCATATGGGGTACACACTATTGTACTTTTGGGGCAATTAAAGAATTTCCTCTTATTAAAACTCTCTTTTTTGACAGTTCTTTGTGAAGTGATGATTTTATCAATCGAACCTAACAACGTATCTAAACTGGATTGTGTGGTGCCCAAGTATTCTTTCAACAATGCGTGTTGGTTCTCGACTCTACATGTGGCTGACCAATCATAGTTAATAAATTAACAAAGACAAACATGTCGGGTACTTTGTCAACCACTCATGCGGATATGAAAAAAACTTTTGAAAAAAAGGATGAATTAGTGAATAATTAAATAAGATTTATAAAAAACTTAAACAGTAATAATAATATTAAACAAGTACCTTGATATCCGACCAATAAGTCTGTTAGATGTGCATAATATTTCATGAATAATACTCTTAACAATTAAAATAATCTGAATAGAAAATTAGACAGTGAATCTATAATTGTACATTCTAATTCCTTTTTAACATANCATCCCGATTAATCCATTACTAACCAGACGGCGACCGGACCCACCACGCGCCGGTACTGTTCGCCGGGATTTATTATTTTCCGGCGAGTTTAAGCAATTAAACTTTACCAGATCTCAGATCCATGTGGTTGGGTGATCGGTATCTGGATTTTGTGTGTGTGATTTTTAATGTGATGAGATGTGATTGTGTTTTGTGATAAGAGATTGTGTGAGTGTTTATTATTATTATTATTATTATTATTATTATTATTATTATTATTATTATTATTATTATTATTATTATTATATATAACGGATAAAGTTTGTGTTGGGTGTAGATCTATGTTTATTGAGATTGAAGATAGAGTGAGATGGGGTGTTGAGTGTTTGATTGAGACGGTGGTGTGACCGGAGATGGTGGTGGTTGAATCTTTTAGTTGGTGGTGGTTGACTAAGATGGTGACCGGACTTGGTGTTTGATTTTTAGTTGGGGTGGTTATGGTGTTGATCTGCTGGTGGTAGTGGTGACGGCGGTGGAAGGTGGTGAAAGAGATGAAGGTGTCAATGTGTGGTGAGAGAGAAAGAGAGGGTTTAGGGGTATTTTGATATTTTGGTTTTATATAAATAATGGAGTAATTAGTACTATGTGGGGACAATCAAAGGGACATGTGTCACATTTCTGAGAGAGTTACCCAAGAATTTTTGAGAGAGAGTCGCCCATGGAGTATATGAAGAAAATAAAAATTTTTGGGGCATATGGGGTACACACTATTGTACTTTTGGGGCAATTAAAGAATTTCCTCTTATTAAAACTCTCTTTTTTGACAGTTCTATGTGAAGTGATGATTTTATCAATCGAACCTAACAATGTATCTAAACTGGATTGTGTGGTGCCCAAGTATTCTTTCAACAATGCCTGTTGGCTCTCGACTCTACATGTGGCTCACCAATCATAGTTAATAAATTAACAAAGACAAACATGTCGGGTACTTTGTCAACCACTCATGCGGATATGAAAAAAACTTTTGAAAAAAAGGATGAATTAGTGAATAATTAAATAGGATTTATAAAAAACTTAAACAGTAATAATAATATTAAACAAGTACCTTGATATCCGACCAATAAGTATGTTGTGCATAATATTTCATGAATAATACTCTTAACAATTAAAATAATCTGAATAGAAAATTAGACAGTGAATCTATAATTGTACATTCTAATTCCTTTTTAACATACAATGATACGACCTACCTGTATCGATAGTAGCACCACTATAGCGGATGCGCGCTCCTTAAGAAGAGAAGTAGAAGAACAAATTATTTGATCACGAAAAACTAATCAACTTCATTGATTGACAATTACTTAAATACTAGTTTAGAGATAATCTCCAACTTTGACACCAACACATATCCTATAAAGACTTGACACTTATCCAAGTGCAACTTGGACTCGACACACACATATCCTAATTGACACACATATCCTAAACAAAAAAAATAGATAAACGATAGACATCCTATCCCATCACGAAGTCCTTATGCCACTTTGGAGCAACCGACAACCGTGTGGATGTCCTCACGCCTTGACCAGCCGGCCCAACCGATGTATCATACAAATTTGCATTTGAATCAAATGTATGATTGGTAATTCACATCCAAAATTTTCATCGTATTACTTTATTATATTAGATTTAGGTTTGTGATTCAGTCTTCAGGCAAAAATTCGGCCGGTGATGTAAATTAAAACAACTACATACTTGGGTGACCTATATTAAACAGGTGCCCAATAAGGAGAAGAAGAAGAAGAGGCCAAAATAATAATAATAATAATAACAATAATAATAATAATAATAATAATATCTCTCAATGTGAGCTTCTTCTTCTTCGCAGTTGTGCTGGGGTTGCGAAATTATCTTATGCTTTGAGGACATGTTCTCCATTGTATTTATTGGAGGCCCAAGCTCAGTTTGATCAGTCTTTGCGTACTTCCTTGGAGAAGATTGTTACCGCTTCAGGGCCGGGTTTTGGTGATTGGCAGTGGCGGTTAGCCACTCTTCCAATCAAGTTGGGTGGTCTTGGCATTGTTTCAGCGGGTGATATTATCCGGTATGCTTTTCTCGCCTCTCGTATGCAAACGAGTGATTTACAGGACAAGATATTGTCTAAAACCGGTATTGTCTCCCATGGTCCCACTTTTCAGTGTGTCCTTGATACTTTCAACACTGTTTGCAACATGGACTTGCTCTCTGTCACAACTTGCACTTTTGCCCCCCATATGATGAAAACATTGGCAAAGTGTTACTTTGATGTCATTGAGAAAGACCTTTTTTCTAAGTACTCGCTAAGTTCTCGGCAAGTGGTTATTCTCAGTTGCATTCGCGCCCCACATGCACAAGATTTTCTTTTCACCATCCCTATTGACGGTCTGGGACAGAGGATGAATCATCGTCAATTCCGTTCTGTGTTGTGTTATAGGCTCTCTGTGCCTATGTTTTCTGAAGGTAACCTTTGCCCGAGTTGCA
Organism: Artemisia annua; assembly: GCA_014162995.1. NCBI lineage: Eukaryota > Viridiplantae > Streptophyta > Magnoliopsida > Asterales > Asteraceae > Artemisia > Artemisia annua. The sequence continues at coordinate 23,055 of LBNU01039494.1, forward strand.
ATGTGTATCGTATGGACATGTGGGGAGATCATGCGGTCCACTGTTCTAGTGAGGTGGGAGTGAAGTTCAGGCATAACCTAGTGCGCGATATTCTTGTTGATATATGTTCTAAGGTTGGGATCATGGTGCGTAAAGAGGCTCCTATGGGTTTCCTTTCGGAGGATGGGAAGGAGCTTCGACCTGCAGACTTATTGCTATTTAATTGGTTCCAAGGTAAAGATGCATGTTTGGATGTGACTGGAATTTCTCCCTTTGCGGGTATTGGGGCGACTTCATGGGCTCCTGAGGTAGCATTGCGCAATGCTGTGGAGAGGGAAAAAAAGAAATATGCGTCAAAGTGCGAGGATAACGGTTACAAGTTCATACCTTTTGCATTCTCTACGTTCGGTGAATTCGATACAGAGGCTTTGGACACACTTTCACGCATTAAGTCTATTTCTGTTAGTCATTCAAATAATGCTAAGAGTGGCGCTTTTATTTTTCATAGATTGAGCTTTTGTATTCAGAAAGGAGTGGGAGCACAGCTTGTGTCTAGACTCCCATCCAACTATATGTAAATTTTTACATCGCTATTAATAAAAAGCAATAATAATAATAATAATAAAATAATAATAATAATAATAATAATAATAATAATAATAATAATAATAATAATAATAATAATAATAATAATAATAATAATAATAATAATAATAATATTAATAACAAATAAAAAAAATAAAAAAAAAAATGAAAATTTGAGTAGCCTGCATTATCTCTATTTTTTAAAAGGAGAAAGGAGCATATTTTTTAAACAGCAAGACATGATGGCAGCTTCTACAGCACCAAACTAAGGCATCGATAACTGGTACTTGCATTTGCTAGGTAACCAACGGCATACACAGATATTAGTTGGCTTTGACCTGAAATATTATAACAAGTGGGTGGGCTTATGTGCAAATTACATAGTAAAAGAAAAGAGTGAATAGTGTTTACAGCTTCGTTAGATCGAAATACAGGAAGGGAATGACATTAGAATAAAAGTTTATGCATAGGAGTCACACAACAAGGCGGAATGGAAAATATAAAAAGAAAATAAAGTAAGATAAATCATACCTAGCACCTAACTGGATTAAGAGTGAAAAAAAGTTAAGGGACACACGTGAAGTTCTATGTAATGACAAGTTTGTGCATTACCTTTTATTGTGTTCTGAAATCAAAACACATTTCAAATATCAGTGAAGTATTTTCAAAAATGAAGATGTCTCTATATTAATAAACGGACAAACAAGATGTTGTCTTGAACATAATAAGCTTGACCGAAGATGATGAGAAAACTTGTGTCAAATTTATTTAAGTTTTCTAAAGGATTAGTCGCAGTTGAACATTGATTGATATATAACCAATGCACAAATAGTCTCAAAAGTAGTAAGGAACCGTTTAATTTCGACTTGATATTGAATAGTACTACGTAACATTTAATCTGTTAAGGTGTGGGTTTGTATACTTTGTTTGTTACACACTTTCCAAAAGCATGACGTGATAGAATAAGTGATGAGGGTGATGCTTTTCCGATCAAGTCACTAGCGTTTACGTAATTAGTCTGTTTAAACACTTATTCAGCATCAAAACAAACAACAATTAAATTAACAACAAACACACATCATATATCTACAAATATTTCTACACAGACGTAATATACACACATATCCGGACAGAACTTAATTAAAAATAAAAGCAAAGAGGCCCTAGTCTATATGGGGATGGGATAAGAATAAGGGAGAAAGAAACAAAACGATCATAGTAGAGGAATATACCTTACAAATCCGCCATGCCTTATCTTGCTATTTATTGACTGGGAACGTGGGGGGATACAAGGCTCCGAACAAACACGGGGGCATTTATATAGTAATCATACGTGCACATCCATTTATCTTTACGAAAGAGATCCCTCTCGTATGACATGCCTTTCTCGAGTTCCTTATAGATATTTATAGCCTCACGCTTTGACCTGTAACCGTCTCCAAGCCGTTCCCAGGACTTCTTTACATTGTAATTTTTCAGTATCCATATGTTTTTGTGAAGCCATATAAGAGGAAATACACATAGACATTCATCAATAATCCCCAAACTCATATCTGTCATATGTGCTTCCATACTCCTACCGGCGATACTAAAGCCAATAGATTGATATAAGGGATCGTCGTCGGGTTGGGGGATTTCTTTAAAATGGTCTTGAGATAAATCAAAAGCAAGAATTGCCGCCTTCTTATTGCTATTTTTATTCCTATTTCCATTGTTATTGCTGTTATTATCATTATAGTTTTGAGGAAACATAACCCAATGAAGCGCCCCATTACATAATATAGCAGTCTTAGTAATAAACTCATACTTGACTTGTCCAATATCTTTCCAAGCATTTGACTTCAAATTGAACACTTGAAAATTGTATAGTGCCCATTCTGGAAACCAATTACGACCTTGTAATCATCCGAGGATGAATCATAGCCAAAACCAGAACACACCGACCAACGTAATGACCCGAAGTCAGGGTGAACTAGGGGCAGTTTTCTGACCTGCCGAGTACTAGGATTGGCCACTACAATTTCAGCACCCGAAGTGCAGACACATATTAAGCCATCGGAACAACCAACAAGATAATAAATAGGTGCGTCGAGTAAAAACGTAAACCCATAGAGCATCCCACTCAAAACTATCCTTCTTTTGAAGTCATTTTTGTAAATATAATTTAGATGAGCTTTAATAAAAAGATGATGAGATATGAAAGATTGCCAATACTTACATACGCTTTTGCACCGGATCAAATCTTCGACATCCAGTCTTACTAGAATCTGTTCAAGGATATCATCGGGGACAACCTCTGTCATTCCAAACTCTTCGATAGTTAAGATTTGTGTGTGCGTTTTTAACTTTATACGGAACGAGTCGGTTAGCCCGCGCGTTGCCGCGGGAGCATTATGTTTTAATAAGTGCAATTGCAACATATATGACCATTTTACTCGTATTCGGGTTCACTTGAACCGAGTGGACCTGACATGGGGAGATACGTCCTGAATTGACCCGTACCTAACTAACACCGACTTTATATATATTTTTTTTGAAATCATGAAAATGTACATTTAATCTCATTAGCAGACTACAATTAGTCAACTGTGAATTGAATATATTCCCACATACATCATTCCAGTACTGATAACTGAACCAATAATTTCTCCCACATACATCATTCAAGTATACAAAAGGTTATTCTGTCTCTCATCAGAAAGGTTAATAGAGCTAAGTAACCTGTACATCACAAAATTACTTGAGATGTGTTTGAAAATGCCTCACTTTGCAAGGAAAGTTTAATAAAAACTTAAAATACTTTTTAAGAAGAAAATTATAAGTAACCCGATTCACTTGAACCCCAGCTTTACTCATTTCCACCAACACCATTTTCGGGAAATGTGATCGTAGGCGTATAACAGCAACCTGACCCGCTTTTCATTTTTTAGACCAAATTTTCTAGCCATGGTCTGTCATCCGTTAATAAAAAAAATGTCACTCAGTCTTGTCCTTCAAATGGGACATTCCAAATACGAAAAAAAAGGCAAACATATTAAAGAGCCAATAACCATAACTGGATCAACAAAAATGAAATTCATATGTATCTGAATAAATATTCAAAAAATCAATTCTAAAGCACATAATAGATCCAAGTATTTGCGGCAACCTAAGAAAATTAAGCAACTTGCATCACATAAATTTTTTCTCATAGTCACCATTTATAGTCATCTGGAAAAAAGACAAATTTGCTGAATTTAATAATTAGAGCCATACCTGAGCTCAAATTCGCAATCCCACAGGGATCTCCGCCTTTAGCATCTGTCTACTGGACACCCCTTCTAGCACATTGATACACAGGCTCGCCACTTTCCTTTGTTCATCTATTCGCGGACCAGGTTCTGAATCCTAATATGCCTCAGGTTGCGTCAGTGCCAAATAATACAGGATGAAAAGTCAACTCCTAAAATAAATAGAAGCATGTACCTCTAA
>LBNU01039496.1:30958-53941 GCA_014162995.1 Artemisia annua
TTTTTTTTTTTTTTTTTTTTTTTTTTTTTTTTTTTTTTTTTTTTTTTTTTTTTTTTTTTTTTTTTTTTTTTTTTTTTTTTTTTTTTTTTTTGGAATTATTAGGTAATGGCTGTTACGAGGACTAACATATGCAAGCATGGCATGGTTTCACTGTCTCGAGGGGGTGCAATTATATACTATGCCTCTGTTTTTCTTTACTATTGGGTGTTTTCGACTCCTGTGGTGTCTCTTGTATTTGGAAGCTATTTGTACATTTGTATTAATTGGCTTCACTTGCATTTTGATGAAGCATTTTCATCACTACGCATTGCTAATTATAAGTCCTTTACACGGTTTCACATCAAGCAGGATGGTGATCTTGAAGTTTTCACTCTTGCAGTCGATAAAGTGAGAATCTTTAACATCACATTCCGTTTTTTATCTATTTTTTCCCCTTTTTATCTATTACTTAAGCAAACTTGGTATGCAGGTGCCAAAGGAATGGAAGCTGGACTCTGATTGGGAAAATGAACTAAGACAACCGCAACAGATGAGTCACCACAGAAAGTATCCAAGTACATGGAGGGCAAAGTCTGTTTATCAGGACCCGATTAATACTCTCCGAATTGTAGATCATTTTGTTATTCAAACTGACAAATCAGAGTAGGTCGAAAATGGTCTGTATCTCACAGATGATGTATCTCTGTATACTTTACTAGGATAGAGTTATCGGTAGTCCATTGTTATAGAAAAGTAGAAAACTAAGAAAAGAACAAAAAAAGAAAATACCTGAACCTTTTAGAGTTGAGGGGAATGATGTAAAGTTTAGTCATTTGGTTTACAAATGTTGTATCACTTGTTCATTGTAAATCATTGTGTAAATCATTCGAATGAAATTGTCATTTTCTCACCTCAAGGTGAGATTGAACTTATGAGAGGTGTTCTGATTAAATGATCAAGAAATAAACGATCCCATTCAACTATTGTATGCACATCTATATGAAGCTAATTGTCTTCATGTCGGAACTGCTCAAATGATTGCTTATAGTTTGATTGCTTTCTATTGTAGTTGAGCAATATATGCTGTTAATCTCTTTTGTTTCCTTCTATTTAATATCAGTTTGTATGGTATTGATCGCAGGCTTATAGTTTGCTACTAGTATATCAGCCTGCAAGATAAATTTACAGAACTGTTACGTGATAATATTTCTGTAATGTGTAGCGTCACCATGCTGTTAAAACATATGTCAGTACCTGGTTTAGCTTCTAGCCTTCCAGCACCAGCTCTGCATTCATTTCTGTAAGCATTTGCGGACAAACAAATATTGAGACTGTGGCATGGTTTCCAGTATAGTTGATACATTACCCCTGCGTCGTTTGGCTGGAAAATTTTATTCAGTTGGAAGGCATGTTTTGTGACTGTTTAATAATGACTCGAACCATCTGCTCCCAGATATTTGCATCAACATGATCACAAACAAACTCAAGGGACTATGCACATTTGCTTCCCAGTATGGCACCTTCATATATAAACGGTCTTTTGACTTGACTATCTTCACCCTTGGATTCTAATTATGGGATAGAATCGAAAAGCAAGAAAAGACTTTTCGCTTCATAAAAAAGTTCCATGCGTAAATTAGTACTCGTAATAGAATTAAATACTACAACAAAAAAACCGTGGATTTTGCCAAATGTAGAGATAGAATCGAAAAGCAAGAAAAGACTATTCGCTGCATAATATACAAAGTATTACAGAAAGAATGACTTAGATACTTTGCACAATGCATTCAATCACTGCAAATGCAGATCATTACAAAGAAAGGTTTGATCTGCAAATGCATTCAATCACTGCAAATGCAGATCGTTACAAAAAAATAAAATACATGAACCTTTTAGAGTTGAGGGGAATGATGTAAAGTTTAGTCATTTGGTTTAAAAATGCTGTATCACTTGTTCGTTGTAAATCATTGTGTAAATCATTCGAATGAAATAGTCATTTCTCACCTCAAGGTGAGATTGAACTTACGAGAGGAGTTCTGATTGAAATGATCAAGAAATAAACAATTCCTTGCCAACTATTATATGCACATCTATATGAAGCTAATTGTCTTAATGTCGGAACTGCTCAAATGATTGCTTGTAGTTTGATTGCTTTCTATTGTAGTTATTGCTATTGTCTCTTTTGCTTCCTTCTATTTAATATCAATTTGTATGGTGTTGATAAGAGGCTTATAGTTTGCTACAGTAGTATATTAGCCTGCAAGATAAATTTACAGAACTGCTAGGTGATAATATTTCTGTAATGTGTAGCATCAGTGCATCACCATGCTGTTAAAACATAGAAGTCCTTACCTGGTTTAACTTCTGACCTTCAAGCACCAATTGTGCATTCATTTCCTTTCTGGTAAAAGGTTGTTACACACGGTGAATAAATTATTCCAGAAAATGGTTAACCACAAAGGATGTGAGTAAAATTCCATGTTTCAGCTAGTTACATAGGCGACAAAGCTAACATAACAAAGCACTATACTTCTATGAAAGAAGGAAACAACTACTATTAAATCACATTTGACTCAACACGACACCAAACATAACCTACTATTTATTTCGACCACGAAGCTTGATGTCCAAAGCGTCACATAAAGCCAATTGTTCTTCGGATATATCATGTGCATCGTACTCATCATCATCATATGGATCATCATCCAATATTTCCTTCCAACGTTCGTACAAGTCCACTCCCACTTTCCGAATGTTTTGAAGCCATGAAAGTCCCAGTTTCATCATAAACATCCTTCGCATCACTCTCATTGTCTTCACCAGCATGCAGTTATGGGCTTATATATCCAAGTGTTAAAATAAGCCACAAATACAAACTTGTGGCTTATGTTATATAAGCCGAACACATATAAGCTAATAAGCCATTTATAAGCTTAAACAAGCACCCCCTTATTATCACACCCCTCATTCATAACTTATTTTTCCGGCGGCTAAACCCGGCAAGATCCGGCCGTTATATGGCTAAACCCGGCTAGGTCCGGCCGTTATACGGCTAAACCCGGCAAGATCCGGCCCTTATACGGCTAAACCCGGCAAGATCCGGCCGTATACGGCTAAGCCCGGCTAAGTCCGGCCCATATACGGCTAAACCCGGCAAGATCCGGCCCTTATAAGGCTAAACCCGGCAAGATCCGGTCGTATACGGCTAAACCCGGCAAGATCCGGCCCTTATACGGCTAAGCCCGGCTAAGTCCGGCCCATATACGGCTAAACCCGGCAAGATCCGGCCCTTATACGGCTAAACCCGGCAAGATCCGGTCGTATACGGCTAAATCCGGCAAGATCCGGCCCTTATACGGCTAAACCCGGCTAGGTCCGGCCGTTATACGAGTAGACCCGGCTAGGTCCGGCCATTACACGGCTAAACCCGGCTAGATCCGGCCATTACACGGCTAGACCCGGCTAGGTTTGGTCGTTATACGGCTAGACCCGGCTAGGTCCGGCTGTGGCTAGATCGGGTGGTGGCTAGGTCCGGCTGTGCATTCATTTCTGTAAGCGCTTGCGGACAAATAAAGATTGAGACTGGCATGCTTTCAAGTATAGTTGATACATTACCCCTGCGTCGTTTGGCTGGAAAATTTTATTCAGTTGAAGGCATGTTTCGTGACTGTTTAATAATGACTCGAACCATCTGGTCTCATCTCAGATCTTTGCATCAACGTGATCACAAACAAACTCAAAGGACTACTCACATTTGCCTCCCAGTGTGGCACTCCATATATAAACGGTCTTTTGACCTGACTATCTTCGCCCTTGGATTCTAATTATGGGATAGAAGCGAAAAGCAAGAAAAGACTTTTCGCTTCATAAAAAAGTTCCATGCGTAAATTAGTACTCGTAATAGAATTAAATACTACAAAAAAACCGTGGATTTTGCCAAATGTAGAGATAGAATCGAAAAGCAAGAAAAGACTTTTCGCTGCATAATATACAAAGTATTACAGAAAGGATGACTTAGATACTTTGCACAATGCGTTCAATCACTGCAAATGCAGATCGTTACAAAGAAAAGGTTGATCTGCTTCTCTTATTTGTTTCTTAAAGGAGATATATTTACGATACACTACTCATACTGCAGCGTCCACAACTGCAGCCCTTCTTCTGAAAATACACAAAGAGGGCAATACAGGGGTAATATAAAGTAACCCAATGTGGGTTAATATGTCATCTCAATGGTCTCTATAGCTATATCTGTTCTTCAACCATTGGCAGAGGCAACTAAGTTTGAGCCTGCTACTAGTCTCTGTGATTTAGCATCGTACAGCTATATTACAACTCAAGCAGCAGCACAGTCATCCTAACAGCTTATGTGTCAGTAGTCTGTACATGGCTATTTACATGGTTTAGAGGATTAGAATGTACATCTAGACTGTCTTCTCACGGATACGTGCTCTAAGTTTTTGTAAAAGATGTAAAGTTTCACTGTAAGAAGGATCGTTTCTGCTTATAGGTTTGCATATATTTACATGATCCGTTGATTCTAACACCTGTCGTGAAAAAGAGCAATAGAATATCAAAAAACCATCCACCATTACCATTTCAAGAATAATGTTTATTTCTTTCTTTTTATTATTTTGTGACCAAAAAACTTACAACAAGTTTTCCATATCCAGGATATGATGATTCCATTGGAACTATTTCCAATCTGAAGGCCCAACCGCCATACCCTTCAACAATTGGAGTTACTTTTGTCTGCAAACAACATAAAGTTTATTAGTAAAAAATCTGCATGTTCGCAGACCAATAAAATCAACTGCAAGATGAGATTGGGNGCAAATTTTATTCAGTTGAAGGCATGTTTCGTGACTGTTTAATAATGACTCGAACCATCTGGTCTCATCCCAGATCTTTGCATCAACGTGATCACAAACAAACTCAAAGGACTACGCACATTTGCCTCCCAGTGTGGCACTCCATATATAAACGGTCTTTTGACCTGACTATTTTCGCCCTGATTCTAATTATGGGATAGAAGCGAAAAGCAAGAAAAGACTTTTCGTTTCATAAAAAATTTTCCATGCTTAAATTAGTACACGTAATAGAATTATATACTACAACAAAAAAACCGTGGATTTTGCCAAATGTAGAGATAGAATCGAAAAGCAAGAAAAGACTTTTCGCTTCATAATATACAAAGTATTACAGAAAGGATGACTTAGATACTTTGCACAATGCATTCAATCACTGCAAATGCAGATCGTTACAAAGAAAGGTTTGATCTGCTTCTCTTATTTACAATACACTACTCATACTGCAGCGTACACAACTGCAGCCCTCCTTCTGAAAATATACGAAGAGGGCAATACAGGGGTAATATAAATTAACCCAATGTGGGTAAATATGTCATCTCAATGGTCTCTATACCTGTATCTGTTCTTCAACCATTGGCAAGTGGCAACTAAGTTTGAGGCTGCAACTAGTCTCTGTGGTTTAGCATCGTACAGCTATATTACAACTCAAGCAGCAACACAATCATCCTAACAGCTTACGGGTTAGTAGTCTGTACATGGCTATTTACATGGTTTAGAGGACTAGAATGGACATCTAGACTGTCTTCTCACGGATACGTGCTCTAAGTTTTTGTAAAAGATGTAAAGTTTCACTGTAAGAAGGATCGTTTCTGCTTATAGGTTTGCATATATTTACATGATCCGTTGACTCTAACACCTGTCGTGAAAAAGAGCAATAGAATATCAAAAAACCATCCACCAATACCATTTCAAGAATAATGTTTAATTTTTTCTTTTTATTATTTTGTGACCAAAAACTTACCACAAGTTTTCCATATCCAGGATATGATGATTCCATTGGAACTATTTCCAATCTGAAGGCCCAACCGCCATACCCTTCAACAATTGGAGTTACTTTTGTCTGCAAACAACATTAACTTTATTAGTCAAAATCTGCATGTTTGCAGACCATAAAATCAACTGCAAAATGAGATTGAGCTTATGGTCCTACCTCACAAAAACTGAGAACATCAAGGGCCCCTTTTTTATGCAATTTTCGAATAAAATCATTAAGCTTCACTAGTCTTGGAGAACCACTTCTCAGTTCTCCTATCTGAAAAAAGGAAGAATTGCGGACTAGTCAATTACAAAATTTAAGTCTGTTCCAAAAAAATTACAAAATTTAAGTACTTTTTATTTTAATGCACAGCATAATAGCAAGAAAGTACAAACCGTAGGTGCAGGTCGTAGAACAAAACCCATTCGCCAAGGCAAATCTGCAAGTTTGCTGCCAAAGTGTGGACAGCTATAGAACACCTAAAGGAGATAAAAGTATAAACCGTTGGTGCAAGTGTTTAATTTTCTATCAAAGTCATTTAATGTACTGTTAAAAGTATACTTGAAATTTAACATACCACACCAACGGTGTTGCTAACGATTTTATATCTATTTTCTGTTCTAGCCTGGTGCAGCATCTGTTTTACAACCAACCCTCCCATGCTGCAGAATAATCGTGTACTGTCATGAAACTATTCCACGATTTCAAAATTAGAACAACAGAGCTACCATATATAACACGCACCTGTGAGTTACAAATACAACTGGTCGATCTCCAATGCCTGCTGTAATTAGCTTTTCCAACAGCATGGAGCTCACTTCCTGAAGGGGCAAGCTTGATCCAGACCACTGTGTAAGATTTGTCTGCAAAAATAATATCCAAAAAACGCGGTTATGATCATGTCAAAAGAAAAGACTAGTTCTGTTCATGTCAATAATCCAAACCTTGTATTTTAGAGTAAACAAACGAGCATGAGGGAAATCAGATGAAAGCCATTCTGCAGGCCAAAAAGTTCCTTGCTTTCCTGCTTCTTCATCAATCTTTTCTACAAGTCCAGATTTAGACGAGTACTTGCACTCAGATAATCTCCAAGACTTATATGGTCCACCACGCAGGCCATGAATAAACACAACATCAAACAAAAGATCTGAATCACTCACTGATCCAGTGTAATCCGATGATGTCTCCATAGTCGATTCCATCCTTTGTTTTACAGGATATTTCCAGTGAGGTAGGTCAGGGTTGATTAAATAAATCATCTCCGTAAAATGAGGACACCTATGTTTATTTTCTGAATCATTATTTAAATCGTTATCGTTGCAATAAATATTTAACATTGTTGCTCTTGCATAGCTTCGAGTCTTGAGGTCATTGCATCCAGGGATCTTCCCATTTGCACAATTCTCAAGCCAGTCACACCATACTTTGTCATTTAATATGTTTTCTTTCACTTTTGGATGGACTGAAAGAACGGTTAAAAATCGAGCTGCATGCCTACGGATATGAGCTGCAGGCGGAACTTGGACTTTGGATGGATCATGAGCATTGGGAACACTTTCATCTTTATCAACAGATTTTATATCTTTTGATGCATTGTATGCTTCACTTGCTGCTAATTTCTCATAATCGTCTCTCAATAAGAGGCGACGTAGCAAAGATACTACACCATTATCAATTATTCTGGTTTGACAAAGTAAGTCATCACTACAGATTTCGGACATAGTTTTGATCCCTTTAAGAGTTGCAAGTGCAGAATCTGCAGCATTCACTTTCGGCACACTGCCTTTTTTAATATTTTTAAATGGTACAACAAAGGGCTCGATGCAAAGAAGATCTTCCAAAGACTCTTTTCCAAGCTGATTAACTGCTAAATTAACCACAGCACCAGCCAATTGGTTAGCAGCCTGTGTGCCATATACAACATTTGCTTGATCGATTTTAGTCTACAAGAATTAGATAATTTCATTAATAACCATATATTACCAAAAGACTAAAAAAGACTCATAAATATAAAATGAATAATAAAGCTACAAACCTTCACTTTATCCTTAGGCTGAGCACTCCCATTAAGTTGTGAGATCCTAAATTTTACAATGTCATTCAGCAATATAGCCAACCAACCTTGAGAAATTGGTATTGAAGATGGCGCATAGTCTTCAAGAACATGAGAAAGAATCTTTATAGCAGAAGATCTGGTAGCCTCAGATGACGTATCACCAAATACCCACCGAAGCAGAATGCTTGTCCACTTTTGACCTTCATCAAGAGTCAGATGTACGTTACCTGTACATAATGATTCTAGACCTTTTGCTAATGCTTCTTGTATAGATTCATGTTTCCACATTCTATTAGCAGTTCCCCTCATTAAATAAAGACTCTTTTCCATAATCGCCTTTTGAGCCCCACGACATCTTTCAAGCGATAACAAGAATGCAGATAAAGCTACACGGGTCAAAGGAACATCATCACTTTTGCTCGCTTGGGACACGGTAGAAAGAAGGCAGGAACTCCAGTCAGAAACAAAATCTTCTGAAGGCAGATTTCGGTCTTCTAACAATAACCTAGCCACTAAACTCCCATGCCATTTCACAGATCTCTCGGGTGCCACCAAAGCAGTCATAATAGCATGACCATTATGGTCTAATTCTTGGATATGTGATCTATTCACATGTGAAGCCATTGCCCAATTTGCTAAAGCCCATGCAGCAAAAGGAACCGCAACATGTTGAGAATCCAAATCATCCCATAAACCAGGAATAACGGTTGGAGAATTTTCAGTAATTTTGTTAAACAATATTCTCCTAGTTTTATTAGTACATTTAACATGTGGTTTCTCTAGCTCTATCGACCCGTTACTTCTTGTAAGGCCCACAAAGTTAATCCCAAGGCCATTACCTCTCGGTTCATCCAAATACATACCACCTTCTTCAACAACCTCAAGTGCAGCTGCGATATCTCTCATTGCAGCTTTTCTTGATAACATAGGCTTCAAACTGACCTTATCCACATTGTCACATTCTGAAGTCACAATATCCATAATTGCTGCAACAAGCATGCTTCTACCTTTTAAAGGATCAGCAATATCAAACGAATTATGCATCTTTTGCTGTTTAGATGAAAATGCAGCTTGTCAATATCAATGAATGTTCCTTATTTTCTTTTTTGTTTTCTTTTGTTTTCATTTTTTATGTGTGTGCATATATAATGGAGAGGGATCGTGTATAGCGCGCTAAAAAGGTCACCGGTGAACAAAATTTACATAATTACATCACTAGTAAAGCTTAAAGACCTATGTGCAACACCGTGTCCTTTGACGTGTTCTAAGCTAAAAATGTTCTTTATTGGATGTTGATCGAATTAAAAGGTATAAACTTTGTTCATTGATATGATGCCTATTTTGCATTTTTTTCCACCGGCTATGCTAATAATGCGCTATACATTTTGTTTGTCAATGTCCTTCGAGCATATTTTTATGCTGGTTTTGCTAATAAGGCCTTTTATTTGATCATCACATCATATCCCTATTAAATGTATCTTATACCATTTGTTCATTAGTACTACCTTTTAGCAATTTTTACGCTTAGCTACTCTAAATAGGCTTTATATTAGATCCCGACCCTATTATCGATCATCTTGCCGCTAATAATGCTTAGCTACTCTAAATAGGCTTTATATTAGATTCCCATCATATAACTTATAACATGAATCAATAATACCTGTTCCCAAGGATGAGGATGATCTGAGAAGATAAACCTAAGCAAATTTGGAACCGCTTTCGGCCTCTTAAGAACAGCTTCCGCCACATTACAATCAGCAATCAAATAAGCCAAAGCCCTTGCTGATTCCGCTTGAGTTCCATAACATCCACCACCTTTATTCAACGCAACCGAATCCAACAACCAATCAACCACCACACCTCCACCAGCACCAACAATAGCAGCCCTACTTCTTTCATCAACAGCCACAATATCCGCTAACAAAGCTGCAACCCTAACCTCAAACCCTAACCTCACCTCACGGTTTATCAAAACCGAACTCAATGACTTCCATAACACAGAAACCGCCACATGGGTATGTTTCACCGTGTCCATAAACCTCTTAAAAGATTCATGCAAACTTTCTAACGTAAAATCATGAAACACGGGCTTGTTCTTATTATTCTTATATTTCTCATCTTTATATTCATTGTCCTTATTGAGAAATGTTGTGGCTGCAAAGGTAGCAGATATTAAGGTTGCTGTTATGGCAATATTACGCAAGATGGGACCACATGGGATTTTGATGTTGTTAAGGTTTTTGGCTTTGGCGGTGGGGTTTGCATGGTTGTTCGTGGTGGATGAGGAGGACGAGAAGAGGTGGTGGAGAGGTGAAAATGGTGGTGCATGATGACGGCGACGGTGGTGGTTGATGGTGGTTTTGATAATGAATATAAAACGGTGCATGGTAATACGTATGCATGGGAATTGAAATTAAGGTGTAATAAGATCTATAAGGAAATCTTTTAAGAACAAAGATGTTTTTGAATTGGTGTGAGCGAAATTTATGGGGAAGATACCGGTATTATACGGTGCTAATATCTCTAATTTCGTATTAGCATATTTGATTGCTCGTGTGGTAATATATCTTTTCACGATCCATTTGTACACACAACACTAACACTAGTAATAAGGTGTTACTTGCTACTTATAATAAGTGTTTGATTTGGGTTCAAATCAATACTTATTTGTTGAAGACAATGGATTTGGGTGCAAATCAACAATGGACTTGTTGAAGACATTTGTGAAATATAGTGTGACATAGTTGGTACAAATGGTGTGAAAAAAGTGTAAACATTTTAAAGGCCTAACCTTTAGAGGCCTAGTTGCAAAGTGAAACCCATTGTTGAGCGGCTTGAGCTGGTCCATAAAAGGCCCAATTGGGTCATAGTGCAATATAACCAAGTAAATACTGCAGTACTGGTTAGCTTCTCATTAGTCATTACTACAAAATAAAATTAGGATAAATTAATTGTATTCAACATATTAACATACTCAAACAAAGCTCAACAAATTAATGGAATTAACTTCTGTTATTCGGACGACTTGTAGAATAAAATCAAACAAACATGTTTTATACGACATAAAACATATAGAAAACCTCCAAACCCGAAACTCCTAATCATTTGGCATTTATCAATCGTTTTTAGCCACGAAATCGATCTTTATTCCCCTTCTAGCGAGAGCATATAAAGGATTTCTTGATGCTATAAGTCTTACTTTAAGTGGTATCAAAGTTTGGTACCAAGTCAACTTTACCATCACTTTAGGTTGAAGTAAAAAACTTAAACAACTACAAAGCACTAAGCATAGTATAAGCACAAAAATCACATTCCTACACAAATCAAGCACATACAGAGACAACACTCACAAAAATGTCGTTTTCGCTTTGGCATCAAATACTTGTCAAAGGATCATATGATGAATTGTAAGATAATCTTTTCTTTGGATTTTCAAAAAGGTAGTTTACTTAGTCTTCAACCCAAAGGATGAAGAAAACAACCCTTTGGATTTTACTAATCAGCTACTAGCATGAAAATGTTGTATACAAAAAGTAGTATATATACTTGTTATGTAAAGTTATAAACCATATGCTTTTATTATAGTCATGGGTGTATTTCATCATGAAGAACCACCAAACCCCTCAAAGAGTTGCAAATTCCTCAAGGATGCGTTTTCAATATGCCATAATTTTTGCATAAAAATTTCTTCTCGTAACCTAGACGAAGATGATGATGATGTCAGCGATTTCGATGATGAACAGGAAGTAATATACCTCTCCATACTCTAACGATTTTATTTATTATTATTATTATTTTTTTTTCTTCTTTTTGCTTCCTCATATTTTTTTGGTTTTTGGTGGTAGGAATTTCAACCCATATAACAAAACATGTAAAAACATGCAAATAGTCGTTCAGAGCTTAGTGCATATGACGTCTTGAATTGATAAATTTTAGCTGCGTATAACAGAGTTCAATTAGTCATAACCGCATTATTTATGTGCAAATTTCTAAAAAAATGGGACAAAGAAGTGTTTATGGCTGAACTGGACCTAAAACGTTCACTGATACGTGTATGCTTTTCCTCTTCAGATTTTTGTTTCAGCGGTTCTAAGCAGATACATGGAAGCAAAGTCAAAAAGGAAGCTTGGACTAGCATTAGACAGCTTTATATGGGATTACTCCCCAATTGGATCACCTCTCATGAAAAAAGAAATACATCATCAAGATGATGTTGTAGACAAGGATGAATTCCACTCTCCTTGTAGTCGTCTTTCACGTTGTTCAAGTGCTACAACCGCAGGAGAATTTATGTCTGTAAAGACAAATCTTTCTCGTTGTTCAAGCATGAGTAGTATTGAGTTCCCGGTCTTTAAAAGGAGGCGCTCAATTATGCGAGAGCTTTGTCATCATCAAGGGTGGCCTTTTGGTCTTTGCAGAAAGGCTCTTCTTGTTCCACCCCTGCCTAAATCGCCATCTGAATCTTGGATGTGGCGTAAAACAATCAAAAGTGTTAAAATACCTTGAGATATGTAACACATTGTGTTTTTCCATTTGATATTAAAATAAAGGAGGGTTGATACCAAAGAATTTTGATTAGAACTGTTACTGATTCCTTAGCTTTTTTTCTTACATGAAGCAGCTAAACAATTCATTGTTTGATATACACTCGCTGACTAAACTATCAACAATCACTTATAAGAAATAATCCCATACAGCATAAACTTGCTTGTATAGCTTCGGGTTTTAAACCGTTTAAGAGTTGTCAAAAACTATATATTCCAGTCTTTTAAAGGTAATTTTAGATTGAAAATTTTAATGATTAAGCTGTAATAGGTGTTCTTAAAATTTACTAACTTTTAATGCGAACCGTATGATATCCTAATTTTAGAAAGCTTAAAATAAGTCTTTAATGTGAACTTTGAAATTTTTGTCAAAGCTTATTTGATGGGCTTATGAGTTTATTTGGCAAATTGAAAGGCCAATAAGCTAAACTTTTTTTTTTTGGCTTATGAGCTTATCAAGTTGAGCTTGTAGCTTAGTTGAGTTCATAAGCTCAAATTGATAAACTCATAAGCCATTAAAAACAAGCTTATTACTTTTTAATTTTTCTATACAATTCGTAAGCCCGTCAATTAATCTTAGAGTTCCCGTACAACCGTTTCGGTAAATTTTAAATTTTACCCGAAAGTTATACATGTTTGCACTATTTTACCTTTAATAATAACAACAAATACTAAAAGAACTAGTGAGACATAAAGGTAACATAGTTTTCAAGTTACAAAATCCGAATTACTAGGAAAGTGATTAAACGTGAAACATTCTCACAAAAAATCTCATAAAAGTAAAAAATGATCACGGAAATATGTCGATTTTTTTATTTTATTATTTATTTATTGATTTTATTTATTTATTTATTATTTTTTTTCCTCATAAAAAGGTAACGAACTTTAAGCCTAACTCCCAATTAAAGTAAACACACTATTAAAATTATATATAAAAAAAAATGATAATTTTCAAATTTCGTGCAATAACTTTGATTTTACCATTGCTTTCTAGATCAAATCTTCTAGTTTTTCGTTTGCTATTCGAATGTCTGGACAGTAGAAATGTACGAAAGATGGTCTCGTCCTTTCCTTTACAACTAGAGGTTGATATGTTGACACGCGTGACGCGTCGGCATGTAATCTCACAAAATCACCATATTCTTAAAGCAATGGGTATGGTGAACTCCATATCCTTTTCATTTGGGTCTCACTTGGTGCCACATCATCTTAAACCACCATAACAAAACACCCCCTTTATCATAACACACAACAAACCTCTTCATTTGAGCTCCACCACTCCCAAATTCAAATATATCAACGGTTGTATCCGACAAAAATCTTGTCCTTATTCACTTTGTTTGAACGAAGTGAGAACAAACGAACCAAAACGGCGAGGGGTGGTGGTATGATGGCGAGCTCCGGCGAGGGGTGGATATAACCATAACCCTTGCTCTTAAAGTTGAATAGAAGTGGGTATATATATGCAATTGCCCCTTCTCAATAATATTGAACAGTAAGTGAGTAAAAAGATGAGGAATTTGAAATAAGGAGGCGAAAAGCCTAGAAAAATAAAAAAGATAAGGGCCCATCATCCAGTATTTATTTAACTCCGCTCCTCCTCCTCTTTCAAATAACAGGGGATCTTCACTTGTTTGTTTGTCTTGCTCCCAAACAAAAGAAAAGAAAAGAAAAGAAAAGAAAAGAAAGAGAGTGTTTTGATGATGTCAGGCATGGAACGGTTACAAAGAATGTTCGCGGGAGCAGGTGGGGCGTTAGGTCACCCCTCATCTGACTCACCAACTCTCGACACTTGTGAGCAAGTTTACATTTCGTCATTTCCTCATTAGCTCTTCTTAAAATGCTTAAACACGGTATTTCTACATCATTTCTTCATTTATTTTCTTCTATTCATGAATTCTGCTTTATCACTTGAAAATGTAACTACAGTACTAATTAACTTACCACTTGTTCACTCTTGTGTAGTCATTTTTTTTTTACAAGTTAGGGGTCAGTAACATAGCACTCATTTCCAATCAAGGTATCTCACTTTTTTTTTGGCGTAAAAAGGTTGCCAACTTTTTTTTGTTTTGTTTTGCCAATTTAGATATGTTCGTTAAATATTTAACGATCATCTGTTAAGTTTTACATTTCAAGTCCGCGGTTGCCAACACCAACAATTACCGTCGCTATCACCGTTGCCACAACCAACCCTGCCCACCACTACCAAGCACCGCCTTCACAACCAACCCCACCCACAACCAATCGCCGTCACAAAACCACCAACCCCTCTTAACACCACCACCAACCCTCACCATCACCAGCCACCGACGGCCGCCGTGGGTGGGTATGGAGGCAGTGGGTTAGGTTGGTAATGACTACAGTGTTGGTTGGCGATGGTGGGTGGCATTTGGGTGAAACAATTCGAGATTGACGCTCAAAAAAGCTTTTTAAATCTACTCTATTTAAAAGTAGTCGAGCTTGGAGCTACTTCAAGTAAACCTTAAGGCGAGCTTGAGTATCAAAATGCTCGCGTCGTATATCTCATCAGCTCTATCAAGGGGTTTTATTTTTTTTATTTTCTTTCTTAAACAATTTTACTCATTTATATATGTAATTTGCATATTTCTCGTATTATAGACAAAGTTCGACTTTCGAGCCTTTATTTTCAAACTATGTCAAGGTTCGAGCTTGACATTATTCGGCAGCTCTGCTCGATTACACCCCTAGTACTTTTAGTTTAATTAGTGGTTTTGAAATTAATTCAGGGTTTACTAAGTCATTTTGTGATTTAATTATTGGTTTCGAATGTAATTAGAGTTTTAATTGATGGTTCTATGATGTTGTGCAGGGAGAGCTGGAGTGCCAATGGAAGTTATGGGATTGATGCTTGGAGAATTTGTTGATGAGTATACGGTTTGTGTTGTCGATGTTTTCGCAATGCCGCAGAGTGGTACTGGTGTTAGTGTTGAAGCTGTTGATCATGTTTTCCAGACTAACATGCTTGATATGCTTAAACAGACCGGAAGGTGATTGGTTGATTAGTTTGTTTGTATTGAATCATTATAGCTTTGCATAGTTATGCTTATTGGTATATGTCATAGTTACGGTATGGATAGTGTACTTATAATTCTAGTCAAATTTGGACTCAGTATTAGGAATAAGCCAAGATAAGTAGTGTTCGAAATTGTAATCAAGCTGTTTGTGTGACTATTCATGTATTTATTAGCAAAAGGTAGTGAGAGGTTATATCATTTGTGAAAAAACTGAGATGAATGCAGAGATCACCATCTTTCATGCGGTTTTTATGATTATATTAAATGGCCTTGAGTTGCTTATGACCAATGTAAGAAAACCAGCTTGTGTTAAGGCTATACAGATGCTTTTGTCTTTAAGAAAAAGTTGGGTCTTGCCTAGTTTTTTGTATTTTTAATGTACTCTTAATATATTGTTTTCATCTTTGATGAAAATATAATCTGTTGCAACTGTGGGGGAATATTGATCTTTAATGTCTTTATCCCTATGGTGCATTCTGGATAGAATCCAGGGAATTTTATCCCCACAGACAGGTCATTAGTTGCAGATTATTATACTATGAATTACGTGTCAAGTTTGAGATATGTATTGAGTGGTATTTTAATTTTTCTCACGATATTTTACCTGCTATTAAGATGATGCCTATAACCTTGTTTTAGGCTTCGGAATATGGCTCCTAACTTCATCAGAGCTTTTTTATGGTTTTTAATAATTTTAATTTTTAATGTAATTAACAACTTGGATTGAACAGTCTTACTGGAAAATACACATTGCCTTACCGAAAAATGCACATTGCCATCATTTATGAATGTTTCTGAACAAACTATGCATAGCAAATCACAAGTGCTCCGGTGGTTGAAACATCTTTTGTGAGTCAAAAGACCCGGGTTCGAGTCCCATGGTGAGCTGGTTGTTAAAAAAATCGTTACAAACTATACATAGGGATAGACGATATTATTTGTTTCTCCTAGCTGAATCTTTTTTTTTCTTTGTTGTCACTTGTCACAGGCCAGAGATGGTGGTTGGCTGGTACCATTCACATCCTGGATTTGGTTGATGGTTATCTGGAGTTGACATCAACACACAACAGGTACTGTATTAATTCTCTGTTATTTATTACACTACTACAGTGAAAGGGTATGCTAATTTGAATCTGCTAGTACCCATTTTTTTCTAGTTTGTTTAAGCAGATACATGCTTGTGCAGCATGTGAATAAAATGCACTCAGTGTTCATGACATTCTGAATTTGCGGATGGTTTTAAATAAAAGGCTAAGAAACAGTAAGTTGTTAAAGCTCACTGATGTGAGTATAGTTGAGTACTTATTCTCGGATCGTTGTCCCAACGAAGGATTGACGGCGATTGAGTCGGCTTGTGTCGCGTGAATGTGAAGTGAATAAGATATAATTGGGAATTTTTGGATTTTTACACTAAAGAAAATGAAAGCGCAAATAAAAACAATAAAATAAGTAAACGTATAAAATGACAAAATAATAAAACTTTTAAAACGCAAAAGGAAACTAACAAATAAAACAAGCATATGATAAAATGACTTAAGAAAACAAGAAATAAAAAGCGAAAAGAAAATTAAACCGGGAAATGAATTTAAAAACAATATGTTTGCAAAGCGACGTGAATAAGTTCATCAAGTGTGGATTAAGGAATCGATGACGAATTATTTTCCTTACAAAAGATTATTTGTTTTGCAAATAATCGTTTGAAAGGATAATAATTACTAAACGTGTGATTTGATTGTTCTTCGGCTTATGACCTTCGAATAATAAAATCACAAGTCTAAATAATCCTAGCGATTATTAATCACGGCCCCTATTAAATAAGCCACACTTAACTCACAAACTGTGCCACTAAGCAAACATTATTAAACTACTCGAGACTCATATTAAATGTGCTTACTTGATAAAATAAACGACTTGATAAAATAAACAAACTAAATGAGCCAAACTAAAATTCGGCAGAGTTTCGTTTAGATATAAAGCAAAAGAGACCTCACTCGATAAACGATGAGGTAATGATTATCATACTTGATAATCTTGGTTAACTCGCCAAAAGAAATGATCTTATTCGACAAAAAGGGAACGATACTTGATAAAACAATTAAACTAAATTCAATAAAAATTAAAATCTGTACTCGATAATAATAAAATAAACATACTAGACAAATAAGAAATGACATACTAGACAAGTTGCAAATGAAATAATCGACAAATGGTAATTTAGCCCCTACTGATCTTAGTTGATATTATTTTAAAAACTAGTTATAATACCCGCGCACGCGCGGGTTTTTTTTTTAAATTTTTTGAATCATATATTTTTATTTATTAAAAATCAAATAGTTTAATCTTTGTTTTGTTTGATTTATGATGTTTAGTTATAGTTTTTTATTATT
Organism: Artemisia annua; assembly: GCA_014162995.1. NCBI lineage: Eukaryota > Viridiplantae > Streptophyta > Magnoliopsida > Asterales > Asteraceae > Artemisia > Artemisia annua. The sequence goes on from LBNU01039496.1 coordinate 48,807, forward strand.
AAAGATAATTATTTAAAAATTTTAATCCTATTGTTAATTGCATCTTATCTATATTTTTTGTATTTATCTTCTACTTGTGTTATGGATAAATATAAAATATTATCTAATAAGAAAATAATCTTTTTTTCTAAATAATATTATTACTAAATAAGGTATGGTTTAGTTTTTTTGAAATGGAAAAGTCCCCACTTGGGGTTTTGTTTTATTATATAAAAGATGTATACTCGAAAATATAGAATAGATACTCGATAGAATTGACTTTTGACCCTTTACTCGATAAGTTTGAAAACTAGCCTATACTCGATTAAAATGACATACTCGATACGAAAAATAGATACTCGATAAACACTATACATACTCGATAGAAGCTAAATTTTAGGAACACATGCTCGATAAAACTTACTACATACTCGATAAAACCCGTAACCTAACACTAATTTTTTTTGATCCATAATAAAGCCTAAGACTAATGTTTTTCAACCAAATTTATTACTAAACAACCTAGTTTAACCATAAACTTTAAATCCCACCAATAAAAACACGAATTTAACAACTAAAAATTAAAGATTTTTAGAGAGATAAAGCTTTTTAGAAAGAGAAACTAAAGAAAACGCATACTAAACATTAAATAAAAATTACATTAACTCCTAAAAAAACTAACCAACTTCTCAAATGAGGTATAATGGGATTAGGATTGTCTCAAGTTGAAAAATGAACTTGAGTCAAGTTGGGTGTTTGTAAGCCATTGGATTTAATCCAATGACTCAAATCAAAAGAATAATTTGAGCCATTGGATTAAATCCAATGGCTTACAAACACCCAATTTTACTCAAGTTCATTTTCTAACTTGAGAGGATCTCCCTCCGGTATAATGTGCTATTTATAGGCTAGGGGCTAGGGCTTCTCTAATCTTTGACATTGTTGCATATTTAGCCCCTAGACCTTTACAAAACATGAAATTAAAGCTTAAAACATTATAAAATGTGACTAATACAACTTAATATTGAACGTAACGACCGAGAACGATCCTAAAGCATTTCTTGTAACTTGGAGGATTTGAGTTGACTTTTTTTTCCCAAGTTCTTCAAATGATCAAATTTGACAACTTGTTGAAGCTTGGAGGACTTTTCTTGTCAATATCTTCACGCTTCCACTAAGGGTCTCTTCTCTCTTTTGTCATTCTTTGAATCTTTAAGGATTTGAATTGTCGTTTTGGGCTTTTTCTTAGATAGATTGCTTCCTTGGTTTCGGCTTTTGACACTTTTCCGAGTCTCGTGCTCGTTTTAGGCTTTTTGGTTGATTTTGGTGCCGTTTATAGAATATCCGCTCTCCTGCATGATCATAAACACAAAAACACACTTTTCTTTGGCATTTGTTAGCAATATTAGTCTATTTGGGTCGTATTTGGCCATGAAAAAGGTATGTGAATTAACACATACCACTCACTCACAAAGTGTTAGGTTCTGGGAATGCCTACTAGGTATTCCAAGAACATAAGCAATTTGTGAGTGAGTTTAGATCATACCTATAGTCATAAAACTTTAAACAATTATAAGTTCACTCATATACCCCCTACTAGAGTCTTGTGCTGTCCAATAGGATAACTAAGCACCACAGGGATGATCAATAGCACACCCTTTCATGTAGTTAATTATGATCAGGAAGGTCAAGCTCAACAAGCATAAATCTATATCATTTTTATTTGATATAATCTCAAAGGATGTTGATGGGAAATTATGTCATAAACCATTTGACTGGTTTTCAAGTTACGAAAGCCTAATTATAGCATCGGTCCAAAACCGACCCGACCTGACCCAAACCGACAAAACTGAAAAAACGTGAAAAACCGAAACCGAACCGAAAATGGTCGGTTCGGTTTTGTGTCGGGTCCGTTGGTTCGGTTTGGTTTAGGTGTGTTTATGTGTGTTTTTTTCGGTTTTGGGTCGAACCAAACCGAAACCGAAAACCTTGAAAAACCTAAACCGAAACCGAACCGACGGGCTGTCGGGTCGGCTCGGTTTTTTTCGGCTTGTTCGGTTTTGTCGGTCCGGTTTGGTTTTGAACCTTCCATGCTCAGCCCTTGAATAGTACATTGTTATCTGCTATACATACTGCATCATAGTTATGTAACACTTCTAGGAGTAAAGCAAAAGTTCAGTGCTCACTTTCTTGTATTGCCGTTGATGCCCTTGAATCTACGAAATTGCAGAGTTTTGAAGCTCTAAATCAGAGAGCTGTTGCGGTGGTGGTGGATCCAATCCAGAGTGTCAAAGGAAAGGTTGTCATTGATGCCTTCCGCTTAATCAACCCCCAAGAGCCTCGCCAAACCACCTCCAACCTTGGCCATCTCAATAAGCCATCCATCCAAGTAAGTACTTGCCAGTTGCCATATTTTAACTCTGTAAATGCCGGGGACAGTTTAGTAATTCTTTTCATCTTGTTTTTGCAGGCACTGATCCACGGTTTGAACAGACACTACTATTCAATAGCTATCAATTACAGGAAAAATGAACTTGAGGAAAAGATGTTATTGAATCTTCATAAGAAGAAGTGGACTGATGGGTTGAAACTTGAACGATTTGACACCCATTCAAAAACCAATGAGCAGACTGTAGAGGTGAGAATTTTATTCACAGAATCAATGCGTTATTATGTGCCAGTGATGATTTTGTCCCATATTCCTGTTGGCATACAGTTACATGATTATGTATCACTCTAGTTCATGTAAGTCCTGGCTTAGGACCGTCACAAACGTACTTGAGAAACATACATCATAAATCTAGGTGGAAAAAATTTTAGGTCACGCCCAGGCATTTTTTTAATAAATAGTCAGGATGTGTTTAGATATAGATTTTTTTCTTCTCACTTTTCCATCTTTAAAAAACTATTGAAAATTTGAAAAACATGTGTAAAGAGGAGGTTCTTTCCATTCTTTATTTTTGGTTTTCTCTAAGTTTGTAGTAAGCGGTGTGATTGGAGGTGCTGGGTATTGACAGCGATGGCAATGGGCTGTGGTGGTGATGACAATGACGGCAGGGGTTGCTGTTGACAGTGGTTGGTAGAGTTCGATGGCCGCAATGGTGGGCGATAGTGGTGGCGGTTTAGGTAAGGTCAGGGGTGGGGGCCTTGTGAATTGTATAATATGGAGAAGTTCGAAAATATGAAGGAAATTGAATAAGGAATCAAGTCTGGAGAACAGTACTTTAATGTTTCCATGAGAACCTATTTGAAATCTGAGTTTTTTGAAATTTTTGTAGAAGTTTCTGCAACCAAAGACACTGTTGGTTTTCTACATAACTACAATTTCAAAAATATTTAAAACACTACTTTTCAGACTTATCGTTTGTAATTTTTCTTTGTTTTCCTCAATTTTCTCTAATAAAATGTTGTCCAACACCATTTATCATTGCCATGGTCAATGCTGCCCACAGCTACCACCTCACTGTCGCCGCCACCACCCTCACTCTCAACCACGACCATTACTGCTGTAACCATCATTGATGCACACCACCTTCAGTCACACCGTCATTGGCCCTGCAACCACCGCCATCTATAGGATCACCTACTGCAGTGCAAACTTAGTGACAGAAAACTAAAAAATGGATCAAAGTTCTAGTTTGAACATGTTTTCCAAATTTTCATTTGTTCTTTGGAGATAGAAAAATGAATTAAAATAATCCATAGTTATAATATAGATGACTGAGATATCATAATCGATGAAAGCTTTTCAGATTTTTTTTTTGTGGTTAAAACTGAGTTTCCAAGAAAGCCTTAGACGGACCCCCTAGTTCTTTGAGTTATGATCACAAAAAAAGTATAGTAGTAATATAATATTGACTTTGGAGTTTGGGCCAGTTTCTAGTTATAAACCATTTGACTGGTTGGACCCCTTTTGACCCGTTTCAGTTTTATACTTATGTTTATGTTTTCATTTGACTCATTAGAGATAACATATGATCGAAATCACGACATTCTTAAGCAAATTGGTTGCAAAAGCTACTTCTAAATATTTAATCCTAAACATAGAAAAGCTTGTTCATAGTTTTTGGTAGAATGGTGGTGTACTAGTGTGTGCAATGTTACCAACGATCTTTTGAGGATGAAAGTGGATTTAGATCCAAAGTTGTGCTGCATGTAGGATTTACGTTTATAACAGTATTGAAGATTAGTTGTCGATGTTTGCAGGAGATGCTGGGTCTAGCCATCAAATATAATAAAGCAGTTCAGGAAGAGGATACATTGTCTCCAGAGAAGCTAGCAATTGCAAATGTCGGAAGGCAAGTAATGGTATAACTAGCAAAGTCAACTCTGCAGTCAACTCTTTTCATGAAAACAGAGGATCAAGAACAGAGGAAAAGAAGGAGAATGCATATATCTCAACTCATTGTATAAAGCATCAAAGTATCTTATCTAGATGTGAAGCAATGTAATAGCAGTTTAGATGTAAAAGTATCTAGTATAAATAGTGTTGTAATACTTCATTTTCAGTCAGTTCAATGAAACTCACTTTTACATTTCACTCAAATTCTCTCTCTTTTTCATCTTACAATATGGTATCAGAGCCAGGTTAGTCTTGTGCAATCATCCACCAAGGTGAGGAAATATTTACATTGATTCAGTGTGGAATGATTGTAAGGTCCCCATGTATCAGCATGAATAAGATCAAATGAATTACTAGCATGAGAAACACTTAAAGGAAATGACAAAGCAGTCTGTTTAGCAAGTGGGCATATAGTACAATGGAGTGAAGATACATCAGTAGAAAAACTAGGAAGTTGTTTTATTTGTTTTAGTACATTGGTAGATGGATGGCCTAGTCTAGCATGCCAAAGATGTAGATTGATGGTGTGAGAGAGAACAGTGGTTGAAGGTTGTGGTGAAGAGCTTGGAGATGTAGAAGCATGATCTGACTTGATGATATACAAGCCATCAGATTGGATTCCATGGGCAATCCTCTGATTGTTGCCCTGAAAAATACATGTGGCATGATTAAAAATGATTGAGAAGTTGGTTGTTTTTGTGATTTGGCTTACTGACAAAAGGTTATAGGCAAATGAAGGTATGTATAAAACATTGTGTAGGGTGAGGTTGTATTTAACTCTTACAGAACCAATGGTAGTGACAGTAACAGTGTT
>LBNU01039498.1:0-30866 GCA_014162995.1 Artemisia annua
GAAATCCCTGCATGAAAAAAACACTTTGAAACCTTAAAAAAACAACATTAAAAAACATGTCCGGATCTACTTAAAAAAACACTGACCATGTTGTCACTACTCACTAGACTTACACATACACTTACACATGTGCATTAAAAAAAAAAGGTACAATGTTGACAACCCTATACTATAAATAATTTCCTTAGTAAAAAAAAGTATAGTTAACAAGTTTTATGATCTTGTCTAGATCTGTCAGTATTGTCGTTTATCAACGTTTTGCAATATATAATAAAAACACGTATCTAATGTAAAATGGGTTGAGAAGAAAACCTTGTATATGAATGAAGAAGGTTACTTGCCGGAGGAAAGTAAGGCCACCGTGGAGGGTGGAGGAGAAGTGATGGAGAGAGAGAGAGAGAGAGAGAGAGAGAGAGAGAGAGAATAAGAGTGAGAGTTCAAGTGTTGGGACAATGATTGCAAAGGTGATAAATAAGTACTAGTTGGCTTTTCTAGACTTTGAGTGACCTAGATATATACTATATTTTAACGGACGTTAAGTTGTCTTTAACCACCACAAACGTTAGGTATAACATTTTTTAAGTTCAAAACTCACTTGTTACTAGAGTTGAGCATCGGGTCAAGATCAAATTGAAGTGATCAAAACTGAAATGAACTAAAAGTTGATTTTGTTGAAGACATGAACTGATAACTAAACTAAAATGACTCAGTTCGGTTCGGTTTTATGTCAGTTCATTCGATTCGGTTCGGTTTATATGGTTTATGTGTGTTTTCACTCGAACCGATCTGAACCAAAACCGAAAATCATAAATATATAGAACAGCCGAACCAGTTCGGCTTGATTTTTGGTTCAATTCAGTTTTCTGTATGTTTTGCTCAACCCTAATGTATTTTGAAAATGTTTATCGAAGAGAAACAGTCAGACAGATATGTCGATTGAATTGCATAGATATAAGTTTTCAAAACACATTTTCAAAGAACATAAACAAGAAAAACTCATCTGAAATATTTTGAAGGTGTTTCTCAAAAGAGTCGGAAATTGTCAAGAGCCATATTGATCAAATACTTAGATATATGTTTTTAAAACTCGTCTTCAGAAAAAGGTTCATCCGAATTATTTTCAAGGTGTATGTTAGTAGAGCCAGAAATAGTCACCAAGATATATCGATCAAAGTGCATACGTATAAGTTTTTAAAACACGTTTCATAAAACATAGACAAGGAAAAGCTCATCCGAATTTTGTTAAAGGTGGCTCTGGAAATACTCATAAACTATTATAGAGATATCTCGACTAAAGTACATACATATAAGTTTTTAAAACACGTCTACATAAAACGTTGATATGAAAAAGAAGTTTCTAAACACGGCCTTAAAGGTTATATTTGAAGTTTTCAGACATGCATTAGTTGTATGTGCCTTTGATAAGAACCACTCACTCTTTACATTTAGCTTCTCTCAAACGACTTTATGTACCACCAACTAAGCATGTCTTTATTTCTTAAACATATCGATTTAGACTATGTTTACAAAGCCAATAAAAAGGGTTAGGATATCCATACCCTTTGGATACACCTAGATTAACTTTTTATATACTATTTATGTTATAAAACTACGAAACATGAAATATGGAATATATACTGAAAAAACACAAAAAGTATGAAACATGAGTTAATAAAAAGACTATCTTATACCATTAACAAAAAGGATTTTTCTAACTTATGTCTTACGAACACAAGTTAGGTATACCAAAAAGATTCAGGGCCAAATTAAAAAAGACTCGAAAACCACATAAACCTAATAAAAAAAGTTAAAGTGTGAGCCATATGGGATACATGATAGACGGTGGTATGCATGACAACACCTTAAAAAAGCTCATCCGAAACTGTTGTGTTGCATGTTGCGGGCTTCACGGGGGTTGGATGATAATAGAGGAAAGTGGGTAATTATGGAAATGACCTTAGTCGGCTAGTTAATTACGAAAAGTTGTGTTTTATGGTTTGGCTTTTCGTAGAGGGCCATATGAGATTTGACGTCCAATAAATAGATGTACCCGAATCTTTTGTTTGATACATTTCTCTTCTACACCATACAAAATGTCGGACTCCTTGATAACATTATTTTGCCTAATATCTTCTTCACATAAATTCGTTGTGATTTGCGTGTTATTCACATGAGGAAAAGTTTAACTGAACAAACATTCTTCTAGCAAGCTGATAGGAAAACAGTCAGAATGGATTATAATTTATAACAAGTCGATGTCTCACTACAAAAAATAGTTAATATGTGCACGTTTATTTTTCCACGGTTTACAAAGGGTGGAGTTTTAAATTGTCTTTTTACACAGAATTGAGCGTGCACAATATAGCCACAATTATATGTGTGTATAGAACAGAAGTTGACGATAAAAACCGTGTAGATTAGGAAAAATCCTTTGCACCTTCTTAACCGTGCAAATCAAATTCACTAAAGCCACCAAGAAAAGCGTGGCAAAAGGATTTTATATAAAAGTGAAACAAAATAAATTTGATGACAAAAAAAAGCGTCCACTCCTTTGAATACGTGTCATTCCTCATCTTTTTTTTTTTTTAATATCACAATTCACAAATATGAACCCAAATCATTTTCCCATATCACTTTCATTATAAATTTCTGTAAACCCAAATCACTTCATAAATTTCTGTGAAACAAAATAAATTTGTGACCCCAAATCACTTTCATTATAAATTTCTGTAAACCCAAATCATTTTCCCCAAATCTTATAAATTTTTATCACTTCATATCACTTGTATAAATTTTTATCCCCAAATCTTATAAACCCTAATTTTCCCAAATACTAGTAATATATATGTAGTCGCAGCGATTCACTTCATATCACTTGTTCAAATTTCATTAAATCGAGAAGCTAAATCAGGTCCAGAAGCTAGGGTGTCATCGATTCTGTTAATCGAGCTGTTGCAGCGATTCAATCCAGAAGCTAAATCAGGTCCAGAAGCTAGGGTTTCATCGATTCAATCCAGAAGCTAAATCAGGTCCAGAAGCTAGGGTTTCATCGATTCAATCCAGAAGCTAAATCAGGTCCAGAAGCTAGGGTTTCATCGATTCTGTTAATTGAGTTGTTGCGGCGATTCAGTCCAGAAGCTAAATGTGAAATTTTGATGATTGAGTTGTTGCAGCGATTCGGTATAAACTATGACTGTTTATTTTGATGATTGTGAAATTTTGATGCTAATAATGTGAAATTTTGAATGCTAGTATAACTGATTATATTAATGTGTTACGGATAATAGTGGCAAGTAGTTAGTAGTAGCGGATAGTATTCTACTTATGACGTGTGTTTGACAAAACTAGCTGTAGCGGAAAATAGTAGTGTTGATATTTGATAATTTGAACGCTTTTTGGTAAAACTAGCATTTAAACAAAATACAAAATGATGCACGCTACTTGCCAAACAAGCTTTATGTTTAAAATGCTCGAGAATGTTGTGCGCCAAATATACAAGACTAGCAGCAGTAGTAGTTTAGCTAATTCTTTATGTCAAAGTATAGTGATTATAGAAATGTGTAAGTAGTTGAAAATTACTTATAGTTTTACTGTTCGAAGTCATGTTTTACTCTTTATGTATCGTTTAGTGATAATAGTATTGAAATTTGACTGTTGTAAGCTAATTCTTATTGAGTGTTTGAACAAATTTTTCGAAAAAAATATCATGGGATTGTTGAAAAATTACATGTATGCTATAGCCTTTTTTGTCTTTACACATAACATTTTTGGAATTTATTAAAACCAATAAGTTTTCAATTCTAATGATTTTAGGCATTGTATCGGAAACTTGGTAAGTATAAGCGATGGATAAAACTTGGATTAATGCTCCGATTAAAAGCAAAACTTTTAGAGATGGAGCCGAAAATTTTATAAGTTTTGCTCGTGCTAGAAGTATAAGAGGAGTCATCAAATGTCCATGTAATAGATGTTGTCTCGGTAAACCGTTTGATCTAGATAAAGCTCATGCCCACATATTGCGTTATGGGTTTTTACCCGGGTATAAAGAATGGACTGTGCATGGAGAGCATACTATATCTTTACCACCATCTCAATCTAGTAATGTTAATGTTGAGGAAACTTCTTTTGGTCAAGAGGATATAAGAGGTTTGGTTCGTGATGCGTTAGGTATTAGTTCTTTGCCTTCGGATAACGCCGAATTAGGAGATACAACGATGGAAGGAGATACCGGAGAATCTACGGAAAGTGGTAGTCATGGTGATGAGGGTCTTTTATATAAGAAGTTGTTAGAAGAATGTGACAAAGAATTGTACTCTGGTTGCAAGTACTCAAATTTGTCCTTCACTTTACATTTATATCACATTAAATGCATTGGTGGAATATCCAACAAGACTTTTAGCATGATACTAGAACTCTTGAGGGATGCATTTCCACATCTTACAGCGTTACCATCATCCGCTAATGAAGCAAAAAAGTTAACTAAAGATTTGGGTCTAGGTTACGAAAAAATCCATGCGTGCCCTAATGATTGTATGCTTTATTGGGGAGACAGGGTAGGTCAACAATCATGTCATGTTTGCAAAGCTTCGCGATATAAAAGCGATGAAGTGATTGGAAGTTCTAAATCACGCAAATCCAATAAGCCGGCAAAAGTTTTACGTTATTTTCCCTTAATTCCGAGACTTAAAAGGTTGTACATGTCCGAGAAAACAGCAAAGGACATGAGGTGGCATGATAATGGTAGAACAAAAGATGGAAAGTTGAGGCACCCCGCAGACGGTCTTGCTTGGAACGCGTTTAATGATCGATATTCAGAATTTGCCTCAGATCCTCGGAGTGTGAGGCTTGGCCTAGCTAGTGATGGTTATAATCCTTTTGGTACAATGAATACATCACATAGCACATGGCCTGTGTTATTGATTCCTTACAATTTACCTCCTTGGATATGCATGAAACGACAATCATTTATTCTTTCATCAATTATTCCGGGGGAGAAAGCTCCTGGCAATGATATTGACGTATATCTAAAACCTTTAATAAAAGAGCTCCAATTATTATGGAAGGGTGTTGATGCTTATGATGCTTTTTCTAAGCAACATTTCAAACTAAAGGCTTCCCTTTTGTGGACTATCAACGATTTTCCTGCATACGCAAATTTATCTGGTTGGAGCACCAAGGGTCGTGTGGCATGTCCAGTTTGCGCGAACTCCACACACTCTAGGTGGTTAAAACACGGAAAAAAATTTTGCTACATGGGACATCGAAGATGGTTAGAGCCGAATCATAGTTATCGATTTCAAAAGGAACGTTTTGATGGTACAATAGAGAATGAGGGTCCACCAATTCCACTAACAGGATCAGATGTTTTGAAACAATTAAGCGGTGTAAGAGTTAAATATGGAAAGTCTAAGAAAAGGACGAGGGAGGATGTTGGTTCAACAAGTACTCATGCAACGGAGGCAACATATGACAACGAAGGTGCATTTGAGAGTACAAATATTATCATTGAAGAAGATATTGACGGTGAGAACCAATTATGGAAGAAGAAAAGTGTATTCTTTGATTTAGAGTATTGGGAGCACCATTTACTTAGACATAACTTAGATGTGATGCATATCGAAAAGAATGTGTGTGACAATATTCTTGGGACCTTATTAGATTTGGATGGAAAGACTAAAGACAACGAAAAAACCCGCAAGGATCTCGAGGAAATGGGAATTAGGCATGAACTTCACCTTATAAATCGTCCTAATGGAAAGCCGTACTTACCCCCAGCATGTTATACGATGTCTAGTGTAGAGAAGTCCAACTTTTTACAATTGTTAAAAGATCTCAAAGTTCCAGATGGGTATGCGTCAAATATTTCGAGGGGTGTAAGCTTGAAAGATCATAAAATTTCCAATCTCAAGAGTCATGATGGGCACATCTTAATGCAAGATGTTTTGCCCATTGCTCTACGGGCATCCGTGATTTCAAGAACACAATCTCGAGTAGTTAAAGCCGTGACAGATTATTGCTACTTTTTCAAAGGGTTGTGCGCTAAAGTTCTTGATCTTAGTGAATTAGAAAAAATGGAGTATCAACTCGTGCGAACATTATGCGAGTTGGAGCAGTTATTCCCTCCTAGTTTTTTCACAGTAATGGTCCACTTGACTATCCATTTGATATCAGAGGCGAAGCTTGGTGGACCCGTTCATTACAGATGGATGTATCCGGTTGAACGGTACTTTCTCTTCATACCATTAACTTATGCATATATTCTTTTTACCTCGTGATTTGATTGGCCATTTTTTTTAATTGAAAGGTACTTGATGCGGTTGAAGTCATATGTTCGCAATAAGGCTCAACCAGAGGGATCAATTGCAGAAGGATATATCAAGGAAGAGTGCCTTACTTTTTGTTCAAGATATTTTGAAGGTGTTGAGACTCCCTTTAATCGCCCTCTTAGAAATGATGAGAATGTTGTCGGAAAAGAAATGTACATGTTCAATTCGGGTGGTCGTAAGTTAGGTAAGGTTGAGATTCTTGAGCTGGATGGAAAGTCTTTAGCTCAAGCACATCGTTATGTGTTACTAAACCATAGTAAAATTCAACCTTTCCGCGAGTAAGTATTTCTTTTAGCATATAATTATTATATCTAGTAAGAAATAATGCTTTGATAAAGTCTTAAGATTATGATATCCTTCCTGTAGTTATTTTTTGAGTGAAAAACAAGCTCTTAGGAGTAAACCCATGGACTCAAAAACTATAGAGAAATTGATGGTCGAGGAATTTCCATGGTGGCTAAAAAACCAGGTTACAAATCTATTGGTTGTTATATGAGTTTCCTCATCTCCGAGGTGCATTAACTAATAGTTATGTTAAATAATGGTAGGTTTCTGTCTTACAAAAGGATTATGGAGATGAAGAAGTGTTATCTCTTGCCATTGGCCCGAATGTTGTTGCCAAACAATATAAAGGCTTCATCACTAATGGTCATAGATTTCTCACAAAGCGTCATGAAAAGTTTAAGAAGACACAAAATTCAGGAGTCATGGTGGAAGTTGAAGGAGGAACTTATTTTGGAAAACTTACGAACATAATTGAGCTTGAATATTATCGTGGATACAAAATAGTGCTCTTCCAATGTGATTGGGTCGACAATAGACTTTATAGAGGGCTCAAGAAAGATAAATATGGGTTTTCTCTTGTGAATTTTTCTAGGCCATTGGTACACACCGGTGAAAATTTCCAAGATGATCCTTTTATAATTTCTACTCAAGCAAGACAAGTGTTCTATATAGAGGATTTAAAAGATGTTGGATGGTCACATGTTATTATGACCAAGCCCAGGGATATATATGACATGCGGACCAATGTAAATAGAGATGATGCTGACTCTTATACCCAATGCATGCCTTGTAATCTTCCAATAATGGATGATGTGAACCAGGAACCTCGTTGGCTTCGTATGGAAACTGAACTCCAAGACACTCAATAACGATCAGTATCTGTTCACTTATTGGATTTCATGAGCTCATTTTCTTTTTTTCTTGTGTTTTATAGGTCTGTGTAATCGGTTTTTACTGTAGTTTGATGCTTTTTTACTGTAGTTTGATATATTTGTTGCCAAGTTGATGTTTTATGACTAGTTGAAATGATGTTTTTTCCTTACTGTCTAAGGATGAGATTGTCAGCGCTGTTAATTTGATTTGGTTTGATCGTTTTTGTAGGGGAAGAAGGAAGGTAATGCGGTTAGATATATAATATATAACAAGGAAGTTCCACTTAAAATTTTCAGGTATTATTCATTTCTATATATTTATGATTTACTGTATTAGCTAGTATTGACTGTTGTTAAATAGGGTAATTGTTATTTGAGATAACTGACACACTATGTTGCAAGTTCAACATAAAATCGTCTAAGGTGCTCAATTGCCCAAAGACAAAATAAATATAATTGAGTGCAAATTTTTTTCTATACCCCTAGTGCTTGAATTTCGCTTTTATGTTTATAGAATTAATCGATAGAAATTGATGAATATATTTTCAATTTATTTTCATTTTTCCTAGTTATATAGAACAAAGTTAATTTAACCATAACACACTTGTATAGAATTAACGTTCTCATATCTGAAAGTTGCGTTTGTTACACATGTTACGTTTTTTACCCATGGAGAAAACATGAACACACCTATGCAGTTAGTTCTATTATATAGACGTGTGGCAGAATTTAGTGATAAACTGATATTATACTGACGGGTTGCAGTAACTTTTTTTCATGAAGATTATGCTTTAGACACCTGCACCTATACAGTACCACTTATGAGTTTCTGAAACAATGATTTTGTGTGTTAGACATTAGCTTCTGCTTCATTTCTGTTTGCTACAAGTTAATGATTCTACCTTATTTAACAATCATGAAATACTATGAACTCTGTAGCAATTAACAGTACAATTATATTTCATTCCTATTTCTCTCTAAGCTATGGATTGTCTCCGACTTGAAAATAGGGTTGGGAGACGTTTTAATATCTTTGACAAGTTACATCAGTAGGAAGCAACTTTTTAGAAATTTTATTTTTCTAGAAAATATGCATATCATTAGCTACTGATTACTTGAATATCTTTGAGAAGTTACATCAGTAGGAAGCAACTTTTGGGCTACTGATTTCTAAAAAGATTACAAATATGGCTTAGAATCTTGATATGTCAATGTGATCATCTCCAAAGGCTAAACTGATTACTTGTGAGTGCTGTGAATAGACATTAGATATAGGATAACAATCATTTTATCAGGAACTACATCTTCTATTGCCTGTTAAGACTTAAGACTGATTTCATTTGATACTAATCGTATGTTTGTTGCATTTGATACAGTTTCCAAGATGTTCAAATCTAAAAAAACAATGCAGCAACATAAAAGAAAACAGAGTCAAATGAGTCGACCAACAACAGCCTTTCAAGCAACTGCTCGACCTTCATTTCCCACACATATGCAAAGTACCGGTCAAGCAATTGACAACACCAATCAACCATCATCAGCCTTTCAAGCAACTGCTCGACCTTCATTTCCCACACATATGCAAACTACTTGTCAAGCAATTGACAACACCAATCACCCATCATCATCCTTTCAAGCAACTGCTCGACCTTCATTTCCCACACATATGCAAACTACAGGTCAAGCAATTGACAACACCAATCACCCATCATCAGCCTTTCAAGCAATTGTTCGACCTTCTTTCATTTATAACATGCGCCAAAACTCTTCATCTTCCTCATCTTCTCTTCAAGCATCTGTCAGACCTTCTCTTCCTTTAAATGTGCACCATAATTCTTCTTCCTCCTCATCCTCTTCTCATTCACAATCATTACAGTCCCAACCGACTGTACACGAGCCAGTTTTGCAACAATCTTCATCCACAAATTCTCTTCTGAATGATGATCAAGATCTACCTGATGTTCAAGATCTACCTGATGCATATGAACTGAATCTACTGTCGGAGGTTGAGATCATAGGTAACTAAACTCATGTTGCCAATATAAATTAGTCATGTGTTTGTATATTATATTCTAACATGTATGATAATCTTATAGGTGGGGATGGAAACATTCTTAGGATACAAAAAATGTGCGTAAAACAAGTTTACAAGCTGAACGAGGGTGAAAAGGTGTTGGTTCATGTTAATGCAAATTGTCAGCTAATCGGTAATGCTGGGGGCTTGTGTCAAAGATTTATGACCTTACTTCTCAAAGAACCCAACATATGTCCCCCGGAGGCCAAGGACTGAAAGTACAGACTCAAAAAAAACAATTGGAGACTCAAAAAAACCAATTAGAGACTCAAAAAAAGCAATTAGAGAATCAAAATAAGGAAATAGAGACTCATAAAAAGCAATTAGATGTTCAAGGTTTGCAACTCAAGGATATGGGAGAAAAGCTCGATCAGCTTTATGGAATGCTCAAAGTTGTTGAAATTGCGTTTCCTGGTCTATATAATGGTGCTTCTACTTCTGGTGCTACTGGTACATGTGACAAACAGGTGAGTGGTTTATTATTTATCGCAAACTTTTTTTTCAGTCCCTTGTTTTGAAGTATTTTATGTTTTTTTTCAGCCCTCTTTTGGCGCATCACCACTTCCAGATCACTACCCGGGTATATATTTTAATGTTTTTAAATTATGTATCTTCGGTTTGATCTGATTGGTTAAATTAAAGATAGAATTTTAGTTTTTAATGTGATTGATGATAAGATCACATTCTGTTGGGTCTATGTTATGGTTAATTGCTTAGAAAGTTGTCATCTTAAGTTCATTTACGATGGGAGTAATCACTATTCACTAACTTAACAAATCTAAGATCACAATTTTCTATGATTCTGTTCGGCTAATCATGACAGATACTCAACAGAAAGTGATCATAGGAATAAGTACAGAGCAGTTATAGGAATTGTAGTTTTGTTATGGTTAGTTGCTTAGAAAGTTTGTTTTCTGTTTTGTTAATGATATAAAATAAGTACAGAACATTCATAGGAATTGTAGTTTTGTGCTACATTTGAGCCTCGTGATGGTCAGATGATATTAGTTGTGAATGTATAGTTTCTACAGTTTTGACTCAAGTATTAGTACTATTGTACTCTGTACTTTGATATTGATTTAGTTGTGTAATTTTAGAGAATAGAATGTAGATGTGTGATGTTTAATCTCGCCTGCTGCTTTAGTTTATGCCTTTTGCCCGTTTATGCTGATTTTATGTGTTAGTGTCTGGAATGATATACGAATTAACTTATTAGGAGGTGGAGCAAATGATCAATTGCCAGTCATAAGCTACGCAACTAGGAGTAGAATGTTAGGCATTCTTGTAAAATTGTTTCATATCACAGTTTCATATCTTTGTTGATGCCAGTTTCATATCTTTGTTTCATTATCACAGTTTTAACTATAACTTTTGGTTTTCTTTTTCATTATTTAGGAGGTTCTTGAAGAAAAAAGATCAAAGCTTGCAAGCTTGCAATGAATACTTGAATATGTAAGATTGACGAAGCAGATTTGAAATGCTACAGAATTTGCAATGAAACCTTTTGTATGTGTAGTATGATATGCTACAGATTTGAAATCTTTTGATGGTTCATGAAGCAGAACTAGATGTATGAATTATGATATGCTACAGAATTGTGAATTTTATGAATATGCAGAATTTATTATGATATGCTACAGAATTGTGAATTTTTTGAATATGCAGAATTTTTTAAAAAAATGTAAAATTATCAAAAGAGTGACATTTAAAAGTGTTGTACTCTTTAAATTTGCCACGCTTTTTAGTGTGTGCATATTTCAAATGTTTCCACTCTTTTGTGACTTTGTGACACTTAAAAGCGTGTACTTCTAACTTTTGCCACGCTTTTTAGTGTGTACAGGATTTTGAATTTGTCCACCATGGTAAGCGTGGATTAATTGATCAATTCCCCCACCCTCTTAAGGGTCGCTATAAAGTAATTTCTCCACGCTCAATTGGGTGTAACCTTTTGTGACGCCGAGTTTTGCCACGCTACTTTCATGCGTGTACTTTGAATTTTGACACACCTAAATACGTGGAGAGAGGCTCTAATCAGTGTGTATAATAACCCCATTTGTTGTAGTGTCTTTTTCTTTTTCTGTTTTTGGAAACGGCAATGATATTAAAAGCCACAAGGGCGAAAATAAAAAAGATACAAAATAACGTTCCGAGCTAAATCGAAAAAAATATAACAAGTCGAGGTCCGGTTGCAGGTTTACTCAAACCAATTAATTTTGAACTTTATGAGTCAATTGGAGATCTAAATAAATGAAATTATGTCATCAGTTTAGCATTGTCACCTAAAGACTTTTCTTCCATTGATCAACACAACACCATTTTTATGTCGACATAACACTCAAAGAGAACTTCTCATCATCACAACATCAATGCATATAAGTACATAATTATAACTAATTAAATATTAAAATTCATGATTTTTTTTTAATGTTTTTAAAAGTTTTGGCTATTTCACGGTTTGTTATATTTTTCATATTTCAAATTTTATTTTATGCTTTAAAGAAAACTTACATTCATTTATGTTTATGCCTTTTATCATTCTTGTCTGGTAAAAATAATTTATGCTAAAAATCTGCAAAAACCTAAAATACTTAGTGAAATACAAAGATCTTTTAGCCATCTAATCATATTCTTCAAAGTTATCTTGTAGCTTTAAAGTGTTCATACTCTCACATTTTGATATTATTGTCTATAGGATACTATTTTGTTACATAGTAATTACTGTTAAGTCATTGCTCTAGTAAATTGAGGATTTTTATTTTTATTTATTTATTTATTTTTAATAGCTTTTACTCCCATAAACAAAAAGTCATTAAATATGTTGAGTAGATTTTCTTTTTACCAACATCAAAGATGCTCTTGGAAAAAATAACCAAGTGTAAATGGAGAATGGTGTCATCAAAAGATAAGTAGATAACTTTGATGGAAGGTGAAAAATGGTAAAACGTACTCATATGTTTTGTTTCTATACTTGAGCTATTTTTTATCGTACAAGTTACCTTTAAAGAATTACAGTACATTATTGTTGGTACATTGCATGAAGTAAGTTAAAAATACATGAATATCAATATGACTCGACATCATATGCTGCCATGCAATTATGCTAATATGTATGTAACTATACTAAGGAACAAATCAATTAAACAGATATAACAAAAGAATAGCTCAATGAAAGAAGGTATTGCCATATGCAAACATAGAAAAGGGATGAAATGGGAAGTAAATTTAAAATGAGGAGTACTTCTAATTACACATATTAAATAAAAGTAATAAACTTAAAGAGAAACGCATCTACTTTTACAAACGTAGCTTAATATGTGGTTATGATTCATTGTCATCTTTTTATTATTTTAATTTTAGTTTTAATTTGATCTTAACTCTGCAAACATATATAGACTGATAAAAATTTTGAGTTTTATTTTGTGAACGATGACTAAATATCTCATAAATATATTTTACATATACAGTATCGCTAATTCTTTTTCTCACAATTCATCTCATCTTATGGTCATTATTCTTAAGCTATAATATATTCTCTAAGGATGGCAACGGGGCGGTGAATATCGGGGATTGTACTTCCTATCCCCATCCCCGCTTTCCATTCTCCATCCCCATCCTCATCGGGGAATTGCTTTACATTCCCATCCCCATCCCCAATGGAGATCGGGGATCCCCGTGAGAATTCGGGGATTCTCCAACCTTTATGAAATAACATAAAAATTTCACCAACTCGTCGAGAATATAAAGAAGTTTGACTCATAAAGTACATCAATAAATGTACATCGCACATAGTTAGGTTAATTACAATTTCAATTCAACTTTAAAGAATCGTAAACATTTTAATATCACATATAATAAAAACAATATGTATCATATGTGTATATCCGGACAAAATAGTTAAGTAATATGTAATTAGTACTTATACTTCTAATTCTAAATGTGTTTGATCCTATAAATATCACATATGCATATAAACATACACGTCGATACTCATAAACATATGTACATATATATACAAGTTAATCGAGTATGGATAAAACATATAAATTTTAAATAATTATACACTAGAAAGGTCGGGGTTGGGGCCAGGTTCGGGGATTTATGTTATCACCATCCCAGCCCAATCCCGGTTTAATATTTCAGGGATTCCCCATCCCCGTCCCGCCCACATCCCCGGTCAACTCGGGAATTCCTCAATCAAATCGGGTTTGAAGATTGAGTGTCCATCAGGTACGAATTTATTTGCCCTCCCTAACTCATATAATTACTTTCCTCATCTTATCGTATCATTTTATGCAAGATATAATCATACAAGTAGCAATATAACTAGAAATAAATGTATTCTTTTTCATTATCTCATCACGCAAATATTACAAAACCCAAGAACAAGAATGTTTTTTTTTTCTTCCCTCAAGGTATATGTTGATTGATGAAATTAGAATATTGGAAAATCATTCACATACGTACAGAAAGCTAGTGGACAAACCAATAACATCACAAGACACTGAAACACTCCATCTCGTATCTGTTGGATCACCAATGTGGTAACAAACAAAAAGTATTAATGGATTTTTTTTTGAAAATATCTGATAATCAAATTTATCACTTATATTGAAATGTTCAAGTTTAATTTGGTTCGGCTAAATACTATACAAGATAACCGAATCCATATCAAGAGGTTCGTGAATTTATTTTCGTTACCTAGTGGTGTGTGGTCGGGTCATGTTAATAACAAGGTTAGTGAAGATCCGCGCGTTGCTACAAGAGTCAGATTATTTTATGTAGATAAGATATTTCAAATGACAAACAACATATTTATACAATGTTTGGATTTGTATTCATGCTAATCTAAATGGATAAATGAATTAGATGCCTTAAAATATGATTAATTTTGTGTCTAAATTGATGTGGTAGTGTTTTGTTAGTTTCTGGAAAAACGAGCCCTTCTCCGATCATCAATAGTATGTTGTCACGTATCTTAGGCATACTAGTAAGGGTTAAAGTCATTAAATACCGTACTTTTACAAATTTTCACATCTTACCAATATGGAATATAAAAGCTCATTGTTACCATGCAAAGCTTCAAATTGTGAACAATATCACCATTATCACCCTCATTAACTTGCATCGTTAGTCCTTTTTACTAACGGTCTTTAGTAAATAACTGAAAACTTGTTTTCTTATATTTTCGTCTGTTTTTACACATTTTCGTTTGTTTTTTCACGTTTCGTCCGTTCTTACACGCTCTCGTCCGTTTTTACAAGTTCTCGTCCGTTTCTACAAGTTTTCGTTCGTTTTTGCACGTTTTTGTCTGTTTTGCACGTTTTCATCCGTTTTACACATTTTCGTCCATTTTTACACGTTTTCGTCCGTTTTCGCACGTTTTTTTATTATTTATTTTTATTTTTTTCCGTTTGTTTTTACACGTTTTCGTCTATTTTTAGATGCTTTCGTCCATTTTTTTCACGTTTTCGTCTATTTCAACATGTTTTCATCTGTTTCTACACACTTTTATCCATTTTGCATGTGTAGAAAAGGATAAAAACGTGTAAAACAAACAAAATCAGGTTAAAACAAACGAAAACTTGAAAAACATATGAAAACGTGTAAAAATAGACGAAAGCATGTAAAAATAGAAAAAGATGTGCAAAAACGATTGAAAACGTGTAAAAACAGACGAAAACATGTAAAAACAAATGATAACGGGTTAAAATGAACAAAAACGTGTAAAACTGAACGATACCATGCCAAAACGGATGAAAACGCGCAAAATTGGACGAAAACGTGTAAAAACGGACGAAAACGTGTAAAAGCGAACGAAAATATGTAAAAACGGACAAAAACGTGTTAAAACTAACGAAACGTGTAAAAACGAACGAAAACGTGTAAAAACGAAGGAAAACATAAGAAAACTAAATTTTTCGTTATTTATTAATGACCGTTAGTAAAAAGGACTAACGATGCTAGTTTATGAGGGTGATAATGGTGACATTGTTCACAATTTGAAACTTTGCATGGTAAAAATGAGCTTTTTTATACCATATTGGTAAGATGTGAAAATTTGTGAAAGTACGTTGGTATTTAATGGCTTTAACCCTACTAGTAAACATAACAATTGGACATTTCAATCAATATCCTTCTAAATAAAGCTTGCATATCGTGTCAGACACGACCTGTTAAAACACGAACCTGTTAAGACACGAACCTGTTAAGGTCGAACACGAACACGACACGATAACAAATCGTGTCACTTTTTTCGAACACGACACGAAAATTAACAGGTTACACGATAAGGAACCTGTTAACAGGTTACACGAGTCTCATCTAACATCAATCTCATCTCATCGACTAATCTACCCACTAAATCAAACAACAAATCCAAATAATCTAATCCCACTAAATCAAACAACAAAATTAACAGGTTACACAACAAAATCAAACAACAAATCCGACTAATCTAATCCTAACACCAATCTCATCGAACATCATTTAAGGCACCTGTAAAACACAATGTACCGAGTCAAAAGTCAACATATATCAACAGAAGTGTCACTTTTGGTTCACATACCTGTACCAAAACCTTGTATTTTACCTTCAAGACTACTCACGGCAGACATGACTGCAATAACAATCAGTAGAAAGTGATTCTAGTTAGATATGCGTTTTGACATTTGACGTTGTAATAATCCGATAATCAAATGTTTCTAATGGTATCTAAATGACAAATGAACGAAGAGGTGATGCTTACCCGATTGTGCTTGTGATGATTTGATTAGTAGGACTTGTATAGAACGATGATGTGATGATAAAGAATTAAAGATGAGATCAGAATATCAGATTTGATATTGTTCTTGTGGAGTTGTGGGAGAGATAAGGATAAGATGGAGAGAGGTAACGATAATGGGGGGCGGACAAAATTATGTTAGGGTTAGATTTAGAACATATGTATATATATAACAAATTAACAGGTCTCTTATCGTGTCTTAACAGGTCCGGACCTGTTAAGACACGAAACCTGTTAAGAACATGTCGTGTCGTGTCGTGTTAACAGGTCCGTGTCAGAAATTGGCATCTCTACTTCTAAATATACTAAGACTAAAAGTAATAAGACACCACCAAAACCACCCTTCACGCCATCTCATCAGTGCAACATGAACTTTCTATCTCATTAAACACCACCTAGACCAAACCTAGACCAAACACTCGTAATAAGGAGACCAAACACTTTTTTTTCAATCGCAAACAAACATGTAACGGTAATAAATTTTAAAATATCCCTTTTCACCTTTAAATACTCCATTTTCACCTAAACAAATTACATACATTTAACACAAATCACAATGTCAATGCAGTTTTTCTTTCCAAAAACTATGGCTTGTAATCTCCCACATACTGTCGAAGAAGTCAATGATAGCGTTCAGAAACTGATTGACGGCGATAACATACGCATGGAAAAAGGTTTACTCGGTATCCAAGTTGTTTAGCAACGCAAGTACCTTGAAAGACGATATGAGGAAACAATATGCGAATTGCAATGACGTTTCGCCTAAGAGACGTGCTGTCATTGAAGAATTTTCGCACGAGGAAGGTTGTAAAAGACCTTTAAAGTATGATTTTCCATTACTTATATTTTCCAAATTAAGCGGAATATGTTCCGAATGGCGAATAGACATGTCTTTGAGATTCAATACTTTTTTAACAGCTTGTAAAACTTACATATATCATCATCAATTTTTGGAAGTCTCGAACATTGACACTGACCACGTGAGGAAACAGCACTTGTACCATATTATAATACAACTCATTTGGCTTTCTTTATCACATATTTCATATCAAAGCTGTTGCAAGAATCAACATTTGTACCATCTCGAATTGTAGTTTTAATTGAGGGTACAATGTCAAATAGAACATCAAATCAAACTTATATGTAAGATCAAAATATATACATGCACCGATGCACGTAACTCACCAAACTAAAAAAATATAATATGCTACAACAGAATATGATCAATTATATGATTTTCTATTATAGCCGTCAAAGATCAGGGTGTTATCACATGTCATCGTGCATGTCGCAAAGTTTTTTAATAGATTTTTGTAAGGATGCTAAATAGGTAGTATGTCTCGTTAGAGCAAGCGGTCTACTATCCGATGGCATGTTACTTTCTTTTTTTCCCCCACCTTATAGCACATTAAACTGCACTTGAGGTTATGCCAATGACTGTGCCATTCGCCATCCTATTAACGTGTGTATTTTTTTTTATCTTTTATTTTTTTATTTTTTTATGAGAAGGGTATTTTTGACGGAATGTTATGGGACTCACTTGCCTCTTCTACGCCTAGCGAGAATTGAAAATTTGAAAACTTACAAACTCTAGTGTGATATGGTATTCATGCATGATTGATTATATCCTTTGGCTAAATGAAAGTAGGTTTTCAACATAGTTTTAAGTTTTAACTCTCATTACATAGTTTTGTTAAGTTAGGACGTAGACATTCTTTTTCTTCACATCTATATAAAACCTTTTTAAGTTTTTAACGGTGACAATGGAGACGTTAAATAAAAGTTATTGTGGTTAAAAAAAGAAAAACAAAAGGATAATCTATCCGAATCCCTGGATTTGATTGGATATGACAATGGGGTCCCATTCATCAAAGACCAGCAGAAATGACCCTCATTGGTTATTAACCTCCCGGTACTTGAACCGGTCCTACTATTCACATTATACAAACCAAACCTTCATTATTTTGTTTTATCTATTTCAACCCTTGTTTACTCATCTTCATAAATGTTTTCCATGTTTCGAAGATTGTCGGATTGTGTAATAAAAAAAAGCATTGATTGACATCTAACTGATGTTTAATTATATGCTTAAACTTATGTGTCAGCATCCTGTTGGTGCCAGTAAAGGGACCCGCTACTTCACAAACCAATAAATTATTGCTAAATCTATTTAGACACATAATTAGTCAACACTTTTAGGCATTTCAATCATTTTCCATAAAAAAAAAATCAACGGTACCTAATCCCCTCTTTCACGGCATATGAAAGAGGTGAAATGTAGACAGCCTTACCCCTACGTGAAGATAAAAGAAGATTATATAATAACAAAGACTAATTATGGTATTATTAAGGACACTTAAACTTTTGACTTAAGTATTAAACATAGACACGGACAACACAACAACAACAACAACACAGACACGGACAGACACGGACAATCCGGTTGTCTAGTAGTAAACACACAATCAACTAACTCAAACAAGCAAGTCAGATAGCACAAAACAACCCTAACTACCGACTAGAATTAAGCCCACACAAAATGCTTCCGATGTTTAAGTTCAGTTGAGTACTTATGGTAAAATTAACGATACAATTGAAGTTTCACCCCTCATCTGCTTTTATAGAGGTGAGGGGTGAAGAAAACTAATCCTACAAGGACTTGGAAATAACCCCTTATGCTTAAGAAAGCTGTCTAGCTTGTCTTACAAGACAAGAAACCGTAACCTCCCCCTACTTAACTAACTAATAACGTAACAATACATTTAATACCTTAGACTGAAGCTAATCCTCTCACACATAAACTATTTGTTAGTCATATATTTAAACATGCTTTATAGATATGAGAATACTTAGGCTGAAAGTAGTGGTGGGTGAGTCACTCACCGCCATCTCAACGTCACCTCAGTTTTCTCTCTCATATCACTCCCTCTTATCATACATTTCTTTTGGTCATCTTCCCCTCACCTTTCATTAAAATACTTACTTTATAAAAATATACCTTACTAAATATCCTACACACACTCACAAAACAAATAAAAACAATTAGTTTTGAGAGTAGGGCCAGTTTGTCACACACAAACATTGGTGACCAACTCACCATACTATCCAATTTTGGCCGTGACTTGGTACATCTGTTTTGCGTTGTGTCGTGGGTGAGTCACTCACCAAGGGTGACTCCAGTACCACTCCGGTTAGTCTTAAATCAGGTCCATAACAAAGACACATGTGAATGTTGTCCCCAAAGTACAAGGACTGTAGGTTAATAAATGAGAAGTGAAAGGTAATAAAGGTAGTGAAATGAATGCAGAGAGAACCCATGAAAAACGGGCGATGGACAGAAACTGATCATGCTTTTACTCAACCCCATGGCCATGACCTGAATTCTATACTAATTAAGGGTACCCTACTTATTTAAAGTAAACACTACCCACTCCCCTATTCATATAGGGGTATTTTACAGCCCAAAAGTTGCTAAATTAAAACCTTGCCACAAAAATATTGATCATTGTAATTCGGTTAAAATAGATTTTCATATCTGAAAGATAAGAAAACATTTTTTTAAACTAGTTTCATCCTTTAAAGAAAGTAAATCTTCAACCATGTCTCCTAACTTTAAATTCAAACCTATTTAGGGTGCGTTTAGTTCATGCTTTTGGAAGGAATGAAATGAAAGAAAGATTAAAATCTATGTTTGGTTTCTAGGCGGGGCCCACAATTTGGGAATGAGGGAATGAGGAAATGATAGATTTCATTCCTACCTTAGTTGGGTGGTTTCACTTGAAACCTGCGGGCCCCATTTTTTTCATTTCCCACATCTTTCAAACCTTTCCAAAATCCGAATCCAATTCCAATCCCACTTACGAACCAAACGCACCCTTATATTGAATTAAATGAAGAATCTCAACTAATTATCTAACATTTTTTTTAAAATTTAAAGCATGATTAGAGATAGTTTTGATAGTTCACTTTTCAAATATAGTTTGCATAGCATGATAGGAGATGGCCTCAAGTTACCCAACTATTTTACTTTAACTTGCTGATTTGAGAATAGATGTATTGTTGATTACATCCACTATCGACATTTCAATATTCGTCTATAAATTTGAATTTCATGCTTTAGTATTTCATTACGTTAAGCAATCGTAGTCGATAGGTTTGAAAAACGAAAATATCGTGGCCAAATTTTTGGTTAGGTTTGGAAATTAAGACCTATTAGCATAGGCTCAATTTTTAAGTTTACCTCAAAATAGTAACATAGTTTTGTAAAAATGATACATGACTTTATTACCGGTTGAAAGCAGTTGAATGACTGAATCAAAGTTCACATTACATACTTTTAATTTGTATGTTATCAAAAGTGATAAATATGTCATAGCTTATGTTATGTTATGCATAAACGTGGTTTTCACATGTCACTTTTGTGAAAGTGAAACTAGAACCAGAATTTTGATGTTGTATGGAGTAAGTTGATTAGACTAACAAGGATTCTCAAGTGATCTACATCTTTCCTGGCACTTTAGCTATAACTTTTTAAAACTACTTCTTTATCAACTTAGTGTAACACAAAGACCGACATTACAAAAGATACACCTTAGTGCCTTACAAAAATACATTTAGATAAACGCCACACGCAAACATGCACACGTGAACGTCAGATAGCCGACATTCTTTTCCATTTTGGTGAGACCGACCAACATAGAAACCGACCTAGTGTAATAATCCCCTTCCGACTAACTCTAAGACTAGTCTTTGAGTGGCGATCAACCGACTATATTTACCTTGTTACAATCAGTCTTAATTCTCCACAAAATAATATTTTCAAATACTTAAGAATGTAATAAAAGTGAAAATATTACATTAATTGGAGGGTTGGGAAGGGTCCATACCAAGCTAATACAACAAAGGTTGGGGGTACAACATCCACATCAAAAAGTATGATGGAACCATTCATGACCAATCAAATCAAATCAGCTATCTGATCTGAACATTTTATTTTAAAATAAGCATACTATTATTTAATGTCAGTTCCGAAGATGCACTGCGAGTAAAATCTCCCACAAATACATTTTTGGGAATTTGTGATAATGACATCATGCATTCACCCTTTTATTTTACCTCGGTATCCAATATGGGGCAAGTTAAACCCAGGATAGGAGGGTACAGGGGGTTTCAATTATTGCACGTATCGTCGGGTTATACGTTATGCATCATGGGTTGTACGGTTTGATCAAACCTCTCATGATATGACAATATAGAGAGAGTTTGTATAATAAAAACCATCCAATATATTTGAGAGATATGTACTTCAATTCAAAAATACTTTGTGACTTTCTGTTATCTTAATTGGGTATGTAAATTGAATCGCGCAAGCGAAGCTGGGAAACGGACAGCAGCGCAACAACTAAAACTCGTGTCGGAGGACTTTTGAGCGTGAGCTACGACTCATGCAGCGACAAGGACCGGCAACTCTGTATGCTTCGTACCGTAATGTTTTAATACACATAATAATCCGTTAGCGTCCACTTACTTTTAAAAATGTAACATTCTCTTTGTAAATTCTTGATCTACAAAATAAACCAAGCTACACGTCGATCTATATTTCCCAAAATAACGTCGTTCTACTTTTCCCGTATTGCTTAGACTCTAATCTCCCTACAAATCTGAATAGAGCTTATATTTCACATATGCATGCATGATGAATAAAAAAAAAGTGTGAATTGGTATGAAAACCTTGACCTAGAGTGACTTTTGGCATCAGTTATTATCCATCAAACGAGGAATAGCTCCGGCAACTCTCCTGGCCCAATGGGGCACTAACTGGAGTGAGCACGAGCCGAGACTCAAACCCTTGATATTTTATCCACAAAATCTCTCCAGTGGGCGCATGAATTTTTCGAAAGTGAGTACTAACTGTACTAAAGCACTTTGGTACATTTGCATGATGAATATATAGAAAAACTATTAGTAAAACGATGTAACTAAGAATTTGAATAAAGAAACTTTTTGAGTTAAAGCGATTACATTATGAATGTATGCATTCGAGAATGCAAGTTTTTGAAGGAAAAAGTTATGACATACAATAAAGAAAAGTTTTCAATATTTGATTCTTTGAATTCACGTTGAAATGCTTTTAGATGCTGTAAGAAGAGTCAATGTATCTCATCGACTGATAAGAACATGTCATATAAATTTGGAATGTTAAATATCATGCTACGCAATGTGCAATACATTTGTAAATTCTTTACGCGTTAATACATCTTATACTATTTTTTTTTTTTGAGAATCATCTTATACTATTTACTTAAACAAAACCACTTATCTAATCTAAACGGTAACGTTAAGAAGAAATAAAAATAAAGAAATAATAAAGGGTATAAGAGGAAATTAAGATAGACTACAGAAGGAACAAACGTCAAAGTACACACACTATTTAAACTAGTATTAAAATAATGACGTAATCAACTTCGATATAGCCTCCTGCTCAACATTATACTATTGATGTAGTAGCTGCTAGCAGCTTTAAAAAATGATTTCACATTCTAATTATTGCTAGCTTTTTAGTAAGTAAGAGTTATTAAATGCTTTATAAAATGTTTCAACTTTAAACAAAAGTAGGATGGGTTAAATGGATTTTAAGCACAAATTATAAAATTATTAACTGGGTATAAATCCGGATTCGAGTCTCGTAAGTGATAATGAAAATACGAATTTTTCTCTTAGTGCAAAGCCGTGTGTTCTATGGGTTTCCCTTCGCGGGTCTCTCCTAGTAGTTCGGGTCCCGTGGCCTGCTCGTTTGGATGGTTTAACTCAGACGTCGGATTTCAAGTGTGGTGCCGTTCTAAAAAAAAAAATTCGTATAGACAATAAACTATAGATCCTTATATTTTAAGCACTCTATACGTTCCAAAAAGCCGAGTTCACCGAACATATTCTTGTACTGTGCCTAACAAATTTTTAGGTTTTTGATAACATTTGTTCATAAAACTAATCAATTAAATGAATCATGCAATTAGGTTTATGGTTATTGTATAAAAAGACATGTAATCCTTGCTCATAAAGTTTGGTATCCACAACGGCAGTAATTGAAAGTCACTTTATTTTCTTTAAAAAGATGATCAACAAAAGAGTAAAAAGAACGACTTTTGCATGTCCATAATTATGGCTAAACTATACATTTTGATGCTTTTTAACGAATTGATTTAAGATGATACGATAAAAATGCTTTTTTATCATTCTGTCCTCTTAATCATAATAATATAGTGAATCTTGCCACAACTAGTTGTAGCCCCGAGTGTTTGAAAAAACTTCAAAATCACCATATATGTGTAAAAAATTTATATCAAAATCACCATTTTACATGAAATCATGGATGTTTTTTGTAGAAAAAAATAAATGGTTGCTTCCCGATCCCCTAACATAAGAAGAGCCCGAGGATGACCCATTGAAGAGCCCGAGCTATTTGGAGACGATGTTACCTAACGTCCACCCGGCAAAGAAAGTTAGTCGAAACTGCAATGATCTTCATAGTCATCCGTCACTTCCAACTCACAAGAAGCTTTTCAAGAGATGTTGCAATTATAACTAGTGCTCAGACCGTGAGGAGAAGATGAAATAAATAAGAAACGAAGTTAGGGCGAGGACATGAAATGCTTTCAACTAGCACTGAGGGGATGGATCCGTTGGACACGACTATTATTGAAGAGGCCAAACGTGAAATTCGAGCCAAATATCGTCAAAACCCAAACTAGTTTACTTTTATTTTTATGTATTTTTTTTTATTTAATGTACTTTTATTTTTATGTTTTTTTTTTTTCTTTTATAATGATTTTTTTTTAGTTTAATTTGTGTTTTTATTTGAATAAATGAAAGGAAAAAAAACTAAGGGGCTCGGGGATATCATATAACTTGAGTGATGTTTGGCTTTACGAGAAAAAGCTCGCCGTAGAAAAAAGTCTTTCTCTTCCCGCCCCTGGTCGAGTGATGATGCAAAATATTTTTGTGCTGAGATATAAGATTAAAAATTGATGTGTTAATATCTTTTTCCTATAACACGACTCAATAAGACCAACGTCGTCGTGTGCTTTTAATATTGAGAAATCACGTTTACTTGTTAGTTGTTACTATTCCTTTATGTTTATGTAAAGTGATTCAGCCCATAAAGAGTAGTCCATTGTTCTTAGGCCCAATACTATTACATTTATTTCGATTGTGGGCTGTTAAAAAAGTGCGAGTAGTTAAGTTTGCTATTCATACTGCGAGCGTATTTTGTGTCTCTTCAAATTATGAAAGCACGAGTTATTAGTAAAACTAAAAGGACACACAATCCAAGTATGATACGAATGTTTTCAACCCCTGTTTTTTAATCTATCTCCCGGTTCAACTTGCTTAACCAACAAGCAACAGTTTAGTCGATTTCTTTTGCTCAAAACCAGCTTCGGATGACCAAACTGGTTCAACTGGCTAAGTCAACTCGGGTTTTAATACATTGGGCAAAACTAAGGGTTAAACAATAAGATAGGCAAAATACAATCCAAGGACTAGAATATAAGATATCTAATTGTGTAGTCTTAAGGGTTTTCTTTAGGGAAATGATTTGCACACTCACACTTTTGATTGGGATACTCAATTATATGCATTACATAGTTATACAGTGCTTACACCGTGCTTTAACTGGTTGTACAGTTGAGTGTTCCAATCAAAAGTGTGAGTGTGCAAATCACTTTTTTTTTTTTTTTTTTTTTTTTTTTTTTTTTTTTTTTTTTTTAAGGATTCCTGAGTTTATTTCCAACTTGCTAAAACTCTTTAGAATTGTTCAGTTTATTTGAGGTTTTAATTTGGCATTAAATTGGATAAGCCTTAGAGTTGACTTGTAAGAAACATAAAATAAGAAGTGACAATTTAGCTAAAAGTCAAAGATATGAAACTCAAGTTTTATTCAACGTTGTCTGCGCCGCTTCTTGTCAAAGTCAAACATCGTAAATATATTCGTTCTAGCAAATAAGATCAGTTGAAAACCTTTGGAAAGACCAGAAATAATCTTGTTCAATTCAATCAAGTTCATTATTACATAAATCTTAACATACAGCATCACATACTCTTAACATACATTACGTGATTTATATTTACACATGTATAACATATTACTCTAAAGTCTGCAAGCGGTGTTATTGTACATGGCCATCGTTTGACGATAGTCACAAAATTTCATGCACTTCTATTATATATATACATAATTTGAGACTGATATTAGTTAGTTCACGCACTACTGATACATGTGTGTTTTCTGTGTTTGTTTAAGAGCTTCTTTATAGTGATGGTATGTGGCAACCGAAAATCATGAGAAGACCCTGCAGTAGACTGCTAGCTATTACACGTACATTAAAATTTATATCAGTCGAAGACTAATGATAATAGGTTTAACGAATGTATTTACTACAATAAGTGCTTGTTTCATTATCTCTCACCAATCAATTCAACATATATCTCAATCATACTATTAAACCTAACTCTAAACTCAGTTTATGCGTAAAAATCATTTTTCTTCAATCAATAAATATGTGAGTAGAAATTTATTGAGTTTACCCCTTAAAGACGGCATGCATTCTACCATGTGTATGAACTACGATACTATCTAATGTTGGTCTCAAGTTTATATTTAAGAATGGAATTTACAACTGTAATACAAGTGATTATTGATAAAAACAAATAAAGACCCCACGCACCTAACAAGACATAAAAAGATTCGACACGGGTGTGAGGGTCGAATAGTTTATTTTGTGTAATGACTCCTGTCTTTGTCTAATCCCCTCCTGTAGAAAAGTCGGTTAAACATCATTTTCCAACTCTTACCATTTTCCACATTATTTAATTACTGTATTACTTTCAATATCAATTTCTTTATGTTTTAAAAAACTCACATGATCTCGGAGTATTTGCATATAATCCCTTCAAAGATGGAAATTGCATATATATCCTTTGGGTGCATAAAAACTATTGTATCATTTACATCAAAAACTTGTATCAAGGATATACATATGCAATTATTCACCTTTGGAGGGATATATATGCAATCTCCCATGATCAAGATATTTGCATATATATTATGTTGTATTTTAGGCCGTGCTAAATGCGACCCATAGAGTTTTTGTTTGAGATTTTCCGGGATGGATGCTATACACGCTAATAATGCAACATGAGTTTTGCCCATTGAATTAGTTTCCTATTTTTCTGATCTCAAAAAATAAGTGATTGAAAAGAAACATTCATAGTATATGTAACATGAAATGTTAACACGACTATTGTTTATAAGATGCATAGGATAATGTTAATTACAACTCATTTCAACCAAACATTTAAATTTTAGGTTTAATTGATGAACATAAAGAAAAACGATGAATATTGATAAACATAATGAAAACTGATGAATATTGATAAATACGTATTGATAAACATAAAAATAACTGATGAACATTTGTATTAACTAACTGATGAACACATATTGATAAATATAAAAAAACTGATAAAACAGATGAGTGCGTATTACAGATTCGAAGTTTTATTCATCACAACTTTGATTTTTTAACGAAATATTGAAGATTTTATGAATTACTAAAACACTTATGTTCTAATGAACACGTTCAAACCTTAAAATCACAAAATTACTTCGTTTAGATATTTCATCGAACACCTTATGGGTGTATTCATCAACAACTGATTTGTTTGAAAAGTTATAAGTAAAAACGTAGAAAAACAAAAATATGAAGAATTAATGTTAGTTTAGTGTTTGTTGACCAAGAATTGGTATACTAATTTCGTTTTGACTCAGATCTGATCGAAACCTTTTTTTTTTTTTTTTTTTTTACTATAAATGAATGAACTTCGAATTTATAAATAAGGTTGTATTTTGTAGTGATTGAACGGATATATGATGAAATCAAACATAATTGAAATCTAATTTTGTGATTTTTGAATGATTTAAAACTGAATTTGAGGTAGAGATGTTTATTAGTAATGAGATGATAGATGAACAAAAGAACGAACTGTGAAAGTGAAGGAAAATATTGTTTGTTTGTTAGTATTGGTTAATGCAGCAATCACTATGATTGTTTATAAAAAGTTTTTACTAAATTTGATGTATGTGGCTATAAACTTTTATTTACTTAGAGTATTCAGTAGGTTGTTACTTTGTTACATCAAAGTTAAAAAGTCGTCAAGATCTTTTTACTTACTTTAAGCATCCGCTATTGTGATTTTTAAAAAGATTTATAAAAATCAGGGGAGGCCATGTCGATAATTTTGTTAATCATAGTGGATATTCATTTTATACTTACTTGACATGAAAATGCCTATTGAACATTTTCATAATTAGAGAGCCTTGTTTAATGCACCCATGGCATGTTATAAAGCAATTTTTGCACCTACGGAGCCTCAATGGCATGCCAAAATGCACCGGCACTTGGTGTATATGTGCAAATGCCATCCGAATCACGTTGACTTGTAGGTATATTTTTGTTTGTTTTATTAGTTGGGTATTTTTTGTGGTGTGTTATATAAATTTTATTAAAGAGGGTGTTTATGTTATAATTATATGCTTAGGTGACGGTAAATATCACACCTATAACATTTCACTGCACCTAGCTCTCTTAGAACACTAGGTAAGGTGCGCCGCGTGAATTGAGAAAACTCCAAGAAAATTTCACCCATTGCACTTTCAAACGACCGTAAACAGCTACAATGATTTTTTTTTGTTTTATTATTCTTATTTTTTCAAAACTAATACCCAACTACATATATAAACCCCATTACACAACTACTTTTTACAGACAAACTAGTATTTACTTTTATTTTCTTTACACACAAACTAATATTTACTTCTATTTTCACTTAAAAAAAATATCTCAACAACCAAGTGATCCGTTTTTCAACAATTCTTGGTATTACACAATAACCATCTTCGTCAAACCCTCATACACCTTCATCCGGCACTCAATATCTTCCTCATAAAATTTCAATTTTCCTTCTTTTGGTAGCCAAGACTCTATGCCGACATATACTCCTGAACAATTATATCATCAACAACTATTTCAACAACAAAAACTACTTAACCAACAATTTCGACATCTTCAACAAAATCCACAACAATTTCAACCATCACAACAAACACAATCGATGCCACCACCACAAGAAACCCGCGAAGAAAGGACACGAAGAAAAGGAAACAGAGCCGCAAAACGTACCACAATCGACATACCCCACACAACCGAGGAACCGACACAGCCTCACCATCGTTGGACGCTGGATGAGGAAACATTATTAGCCGAGTGTTATTTTGGCGATTCCGAGGATAAGCAACTTGGAAATGACCAAAAGGACAAATCATTTAGGTAAAAGGTTCTTCACGAGTTCAACAAAAGTTCTCATCACAAAAATCAAGTGGGATGCGTTCGACCCCGTTGATTTGGTTGATTTCGAACTATTCGGAGATGATCCGAGACCTCGTCCCCGGCAAACCACATCTTGGGAAAAATACTAAATCGGAAACCACTTCGAGCATCGAGAGAAGTAACCTACACGATTTTGGGGATAATTTATAAATGAATTTTGACTCAAACGGGAAGCCGCTCAATACGTGTACGAGGTGGTGGAGAAAGACCGGACAAGAACGGTTGGAAGAAATGAAGTTTTTCGCCACTAGTACCAAGGATATGTCGGACGAGGATGCATACATGATCAACATTCAAAAAGAATAAATCCGTCGAAAATATAGACGTGACAATTAATTATCGTATTGTATTTTTTTTTTTTCGTATTGTAATTTGTATTCTTGTTTTGTGGATGAAAAATTAGTTTTTCAAACCATCAATAAGAAAGTATTTTGAAAATAGTTCAAACCATGAATAAGAAAGTATTTTGATGTATGACATAAAAAATGAGAATACTAATGTGGCGAAACGGCTTGAGTTACTGTACCCACTACATTTGAGCTAAATGAGATGTTGGTGTCACGTTTCAATCATAAACCTTTATATAGTTTTATAATATACAATCGTATATAGTGGATGACTTATAGATGAGTTTTGATAGCAAGCTAATAAAAGCTTATGCGAGGATATAATGGCGAAAAAGTTTGCATCATTTCATATTGTGTAATGTTGGGTGTAGTCAACTGATATAGGTATGGGAAGACACCAAATACAAGTCAAATATATTCAAGCAGTACGTCATGGCACACATCTTGGCTAGGTCATAAGTGTTCTTGGCAACTTGCAAAACATATTTTTGGCATTTACAAATCTTTTCAAACAATAATTAACGATCTCTACCTTGTCAGGTGACAGAACCGGGGTATGTCTCGTAGGGTCTCCAGACACTAATGAATTTTGTGACGTAATATTATATTTGTTAAAAGAACTTTGAATTTTCATAAATATATCCAGTTCTTAAAAGTTGTGTTTGTATTATTGGTTACTTCATTTTAAATGCACCTGATCAATTTGTGTTTTGTTCTTATGTATATCTACGTGGATTAGAAAGTTTTTTTACTAACATACTTTGTATCACCAACAAAAAATTATTACTCATTTACTCTATATGTTTTAGGAGGAGGATCATCTAAAGTTGTAAACACAACTTTAGTAAAGTTGTGAGATTGTGAACTATTCGATTTAATCAAATGGCTCAAATCAGAAAAACTTCTTTTGATTTGAACCATTGGATCAAATTCAACGGCTCACAGTTTCACAACTTTACTAAAGTTGTCTTATAAACCCCCTAGGCCCCCTCTAAAGCCGTTTTATGTAGAAGTTTTACAAATTGAGTGTTGTTAGGGGTACACTCCCTAGGCCCCCTCCAAAGCCATTTTTACCCATTTTTTTTTGCCAAAGGCAAGTTGGTTGTCGACAAACCAATAATTGACACACTAAAGAGGTTTCAACTAGGACGTCTATGTTTATTGACGCGTTAAATAAGAACTTGATTCTTGCGTACAAATGTATAAAGGAACCTTTAATTATCATCCACAGACTTTAGGACTTACTGTTCATAGATAGGATTTATAGGGCGATTTACAATCAATAGGTGATAATGACCTTTGCATATATTTCATACACGGTTGCATTGGTGTTGAATTGAACGCTATATATTTTACTTTTCTCAGTAGTATATTAAACTTGTGTTGACATTAGGCATTTCGATTTAACACTCTTTCGAATATGTTTATCTTTAGATGATAGGATAGTTGGGGCAGTTGGCCAAAACGCACTTTTAAAGTTTGGGTCTAACAAAGAACACAAGCGGATTTATACCAACTGTCATGTCATTTAATGTTGTAAAACGCAAAAAGATTATAGAGTAAAAAAGTGATATCTTATTACAGTTAACACTCATTTATTAAAAAATGTGTGTCACCTTTTTGAGAATTGTTGTACATCTGAATCTGTGGCGGAAAACACTGAATTTAAATCAAATAATGTTGTTTGTTATTTTTAAATATCTAAATGATTAGAATGCAAAAAACTAGTCTATATATC